>JAGVVM010007297.1:0-23914 GCA_019149425.1 Psidium friedrichsthalianum
GATTCATGGATTGCTAGGCCCTTGATATCTGTGCTTAGCTCGGGCCCTCCCAGGCCCATACAAATGCATCAGGAGAATTTAAATCGAGGTCGACCTTAGTGCGGTCGGATGATATTGAATAGTGTGCAATGCCATTGGAGTCGCCACCAAGCATTTCTAGGAGGGATGACGGAAACCCTATCGGAACGTTGGGAGAGTCGTTCGATCCTAACGAAAACCAAATCTAGATTCGGGGACTTTGTTACGTCATATTGCTATCCGGCGCCCTTGTCCGGTACCTAAATGAGTGATTTCTTAATCTAAGAGGTTCATGGCGGGTCTTTCTGGATGGGGGGAATTCTAAATCTAGGAGTTCATGCTGTGGAAAGCTAACTAACCTCACACAATAGGAAAATAATTGCACCATAATACAAGAATCACATCATTGAGTCAAGACAAATCAAACGAGCCTAGAGGATCTCAGATACCAAGTACGGGGAACTGTCAACTAAGTTCTAAAGTAATTTGGAAAATTTGGGTCAAGTCGGCCGGAAGGGCAAAATGGTAGTTCCTATGGCTTGGGAGGTCAAAATTCAAAATGGGCCAAACTCAGTTGGGCATGATTTTTCCTTGATTTTCATAATTTTTGGAAATTTTTCTAAATTTTTCTGATTTTTTTCTGAATTTTTTGGAATTTTTTAGAATTTTTTATGACTTTCTAAGGACTTTCCCTGATTTTTGGACATTTTTCAGAATTTTTTGTGATTTTTCTGAATTTTCCCTATTTTTTGGACATTTTATGTTTTCTGATTTTTTTTTTTTTTCTGAAATTTTTCCGAAAATTTTTTGTGATTTTCAGGGATTTTTCCTATTTTTTGGATTTTTTTTTTTTTTTTTTTTTTTTGGATTTTTTTTTTATTTTTTTATAGTCTTATTATTTTTTTTGAATTTTTTAATTTTTCCGGACCGGGTCGGGTTGACCCGGCCCGCTCGACTCGAGAACCGGTACCTAAACCCTGACCAAAACTACGCCGTATTGATTTTTATCAATTTTCTATTTTTTATTTTTTTATTTATTTTATTATTTATTAAACGAGCCGGTCGGATGGACCCGACCCACTAAATCTAAGGCCGGCCCAAGCCCATCATCCTAACCCGACATAGAAACGACGTAGTTTTAGGAAATTTTTTGAATTTTCATTTTTGGGATTTTTCTTTACATTTTTTTTACATTTTCTCGCCTAAATTCTAATCCTATTGCCTAAGACTCGCCACGTGGCTGACCAAAGCCCAGATTGATGGACTGACACCGATCGTTGGATCTATTACTATTGACCATCCCGACACGTGGCGACTCCCTGACCGTCCGATCCTGGCGATTATTTAACAAAGAAGGGCTAGACGGCCAGTCCTACGTGGCGCTGACATGTAATGCCATGTCGGCGCCACGTGGGATTTGACCGAGTCAGCGAAGGCTGACTGGACTTCATCTTCCACCTCGTGCCCGAACAGATTGGACGGCCGGGAAGACCTCCGGTGACATCTAACGATGAAATGATTCCGATTAAGCCGATTCCACCACCAATCGACTCGCATTTTACTCCAGATTAACATACACAGAATCTAACGAGATCTAATGGCTAAATCTAGTCATCGAAGCATACACAGTCACAATCATAGCTGATTCAATCAGGCAATCCCGAGCATAACTATGTAATCCATTCACCGGGTGAGCAATAGAGGAAGGTCGGAAGACTTACCTTACATCCTGATCGAGCTCTAGATTGCCAGTTTCTTCTGACGGAGCTGAAGCATATTCGCGAGGTTTTGGAGACTCGGCTCGACGGGTTTATGCAAAATCGAGAGAAAAGCGGATTGCCAGGGAGTTCAGTAATGCTCAGGGGGTAAAATGCACATGAAAATTCAAAGATAAACGGTGGAGAGAAGATTCGCCATGGATGCGCAAAGGAAAAACTCGAAGTCAATCTCACCTTTTAGGGTCCCTAGGCTGATTCGACGAGTTCTCTGTGATCCTAAGCTCTTTAGGAAGCTTAGTAAGGCGACTTTAGGGGTTGATTTTGCCTCGATTCCCTTGGCCAGCTCCCTACAGTTCTCTTCTGAAAGCTCCCCCGAAAATGGCTTCCTCCGTCCCCTTTTAAGCCTGGTTCCAATACCTTAATCTCCCTAAAATCTCGAGATTCTTTTGTCCTATCCTCGCCAAAAACTGCTCCCAATCTTCCCAGATCTCCTGCAATTTGTACCAGAAAGAACTTTTTCAAAAATGCCGCGGGTGGGCGAGTATCTCGCTCGCCGTTGTCCACGTGCCCGGCGACGAGTTCACGTGCCATTTGGCACGTCGTCGCCGGCCAAACTCCAGTCGACTTGCCGGAGCTCAGGCAAGTGTTTGGGCATCCTCAGGTGTTCTCCATTCGCGCACGCGCGAAAAAGAAGCCAGAACGGGTTCTCTCCGAGTCTTTTGCCCAGTCGGTCAAACCCGGTCGACCGCTTTGAATAAAATCCCAAATTGACCCCATTGGTTTTTTTTCCAAATTGACACCGAAATTGGATCCAGGGGCATTGAATCCGCTTGAAAATGGTATTTTCCCCAGAAATTCTTCAGCATTTGCACAAAAACCCCAATTTCTGGGTTTGACCCGAAAACCCATTTGCAAAATCCAAAGCCTAGATGGCCCTTTTTGCAAAATTGACGCCACCGTTGAATTCAGAAGGTCAAAATATAGGGGGTGACGTCGCCCTATTTTCAATTCAGTCCCTAGAAAATTTTTAATTCATTTTTAGTGATTTTAGGGACTAATTTGAAAAATCAGAAATTGGCATTTTGGTCCTTTTTAGCGAAATTGGGCAATTCTGAGGGCTTTTGGATTGGATTTTAATTTTGAAAAATAGAGGAGGATGACACGACTCTAAAAATGTGAAAATGGAAAATAAAAAGCTAAAATGGAATTTCTAGAATTATTTAAATAATCCGAAAATTAAAATTAACAAAGAAACCCTAGATTCCAGACTTAATTTTTTCAAAATTTATTCATGAAAAATGAAGAGAAAATTAAATTAAAAATACTTACTATTTTGGTAATTTTTTGACTTTAAATGCTATTTTTTTATTAATTTTTTATTATTATTTTCCTAATTTCTGAAAATATTAAAAAAATGCGAAAATAAGGAAAATTATTTTTTGTTCAAAATTGGTTCCCTAAGCTTGGACGAGGTCCCCAAAGTTGATTTTGCAATTTTCTCACTTTTTATTAATTTTTTATGAATTTTTGAAAATAAAATGCAGAAAAATACGAAAAATAAGGAAAATTATTTTTGCTCAAAATTGGTTTCCCAGACTAGGCTGAGGTCCCCAAAGTTGATTTTTCAATTTTCTCATTTTTTTATTCATTTTTTATGAATTTTTGAAAAATAAAAATTTGACTAAAAATCAAGTGGCGACTCTAAGTGAGCACTTGTGGTGTGCAGGAATAAATTGTACTCATACTATTTTATTTAGTTCACAATCAACCTACTTTAAATGATTAGTGGCGACTCTAAGTTAAAAATCTTTGTATGTTAAATATTGAACCTAAGTTGTGATTTGATAGAGCTTGAGAGAGCTTGAACTAGGTTAGTTAATTTATTAATTAATCTGTCTAATCCATTAATATAAGATTGGAAAACTCGATTTTTAGGTCGCGACACATCCAAAAGTATGGAAAAAGTGAGCACTTCCTATTCGTTCTAAGTCCCATTGTCCCACCCAAGAAATGAAAAGATCGCCATCCCGCGAAGTGCGCACATGCATGTGAGAAATTGTCCTCTCTGCTTCTCTCTATCTCTTAATCTGCCCCACGCAGAGAAATTTCCAACTTTAAGAATTCCTAACGAAATCGACGTATGCGTCTCTTTTCTACTTCTTCTTCGTCGTCTTCTTTATCTCCATGGAGTCCCCCCGCCTCCGCAAATACTGATATTTCCGTACCCAGTATAGGACCACATGCTTGCGCACCTGAACCTTGCCCACAACATGATGCCTACATATACCCTTCAAGTTTTGAATCTTTCAAAACGCAGAGAAGACCTCTACATGCTCTTCCATTTGTGTATTAGTCCGACATCCACAACGAAACATAAAGGAAACGAGAGAGAAGATGTGGCAAGTTTCAACGATTCCAACTTCTTCTCCAAGTAAAGGAGAGGGCCACGCGATCAAACGTCGGTCGGCGGGTTATCATCCGAGCATATGGGGGAATTACTTCCTTAAATATGCTTCTCCCTCCAACTCAGTGGTTAGTAATCCCTCTGTCATCTTCTGCTTTTGTTTTCTTGCAATTGCAAGTTTGTAGACTAACTTCAGTTTCCTTTAGTTCCACCACATCGCTTATATGATTCCAATTGGTTATATACACACGCATCATCCCTTCTCCACACAAAAGATAAAGTTGAAAAATCATGAACATCGAAATATTTAACTAGGGTACATAGACTGGGCCGTCAAAATCAGTTTATTTTGTAATGTATGTGTATTTCATGCTTGCTTTTATTTGAAATAGCCTACAATATATTTTTGCAGAAGTTCAATTCCTTGGAAGAGTGGAGGGACAAATGAGAACTGAAAGGAGAGGTGAGGAGATGCTGGCTGGTATCGTGGATCAGCCTTTACAAAAGCTTCACTTGATTGATCAAATCCACGCCTAGGAATTGAGTACCATTTCGAGCGTGAATAGATGAGCAATTAAAACAGATCCACAAAAGTTACTCTCGACTTTATCGTGAAGATTTTAAGGTAGATGACCTTCACATGGTCGCTCTTATCTTTCGATTATTGCGACAACAAGGTTACTACTATTTCATCAGGTATGTCTTTAATGTAGGGAGATACCTATTGAATTCTTCTATCGCTCAGTCGGATTTCAGGAGACATGTACAAAAATCTAGAACACTAATCAGGCATATCACCTTCCTAATTTCTAATCGACTGCATCTTTTCTCCAATGTTGGTTGGTTGTACAGAGGTCTTTAATAAATTCAAGGATAGTGAAGGGAAATTCCAGGAATCGTTCGTCACCATGTGCACGGGTTGCTAAGCCTGTATGAAGCTTGCTATCTAAGGTGTCATGGCGATTCTATTTTAGAGGAAGCACTTCCTTTTGCTATAACTCAACTTGAATCGATCGATGAAAGCAAAGTGAGCACTATTCTCGCTAAAAATTGAATCATGCCCTAAACAGCCACTTCGCAAGGGATTGCCGAGGCTCGAGGCGAGGCGCTACATCCCACTCTACCAAGAAGAGCCTTCACATGACGAAGTCTTGCTTGCCTTGGCTAAACTAGATTTCAACTTACTACAAGAGCAACACCAGAAGGAACTTGGCAAGATTACTAGGTTCATTAACTTCATGTAGCATAATCTAAAATTATCTTCCAGATTATGTTTTAACAATGCCCGAACTATCTTCTTGTGTTTTCCAAAGATGAGCTCGTCTACTTTCAATTTACCCTTCTGAATAGTGCTTTTCAAGTCCTTTACAAGTGAAAAAAGAAGTTTTAGGGCTAAAGTACTTCAATTACTCTCACGTTCGTTTAATCATAGGTGGTGGAAGGATATAGATGTTCCGAGGAATTTCCCATTCGCTAGGGACAGGATCGTAGAGTTGTTCTTTTGGACCTCGGGAGTATATTTTGAGCCGGAGTTCACCATGGCTAGAGAGATACTAACCAAAGTGATTTCCCTGACTTCCATCCTCGACGATATCTACGATGTTTACGGCACGTTAGAGAACTTGCGCTCCTCACCGAAGCAATCCAGAAGTACGGAATCGTATTCTCTTTCTCAAACTTCGGAATTCATCAGTTTCGAGTGTGTCATTTTTTCTAGGACTTCGAATTTAGGTGGGATGTTGATACCATGGATGGATTACCAGAGTACATGCAAGCTTATTACAAGCAGCTCCTCCATCTCTATGAATATATTGGTAATGAAGTGGCCACAAAAGGAAGATCGTACCGCCTCGCCTATGCGAAAGAAGTCGTAAGCAGCATCATCAGAACACTTTAACATGTATTAAACGTGAGTTTTACTTAGAAACTCGACAAACTTTCTCATGTCCGATTTTCTCAGATGAAGAAGCTGGCGAGGGCGTACTTCCAGGAAGCCAATGGTTCCATACCACTACATACCGACACTAGAGGAGTACATGCCCCTTCACTAATAGCCTCTGGCTACGGAATGTTGGCGACTACATCGCTTGTGGGAATGGGCGATGTGGTCACTGAACGCGCTTTTGAATGGTCGGTTGGCGGCTGTAAGATCGTGAAGGCTGCACAAACCATCTGTAGGCTCATGGACGACGTTTCCTCTCACCAGGTAGAACAAAAACATAATTTATCCTCTAGCAATCTGATAAAATCAAATTGACCGTCACTTACTTGATCTAGAGAACACTGATGTCGTTCGACATACAGTTTGAGCAGGAGGGGGCACGGCCTCTCTGCGGTGGAGCTGCTCATGAAATACCATGGCATCTCGAGCAGGAAGCCAGGGAGGAACTCCATAAAGGTGTCATCGACGCATGGAAGGACACCACCGAAGAGTTCCTCCGTCCGACAGCTGTCCCAACATCGATCCTCATGCGAGTGCTCAATTTGTCGCGGGTCATGGATGTGTTATACAGCGACGGAGATAATTACACCCATTCGGGAACCAGCTCAAAATTATGTTGGACATCGCTATTCGTCAGTCCCTTGCCGATGTGAAATTTGGACCACTTCCTCTTGTACTATTTTGAGACGCCAAATCATCTATTCGGATGAATCTACGTGAGTAGATTATCAATGGCTTGAGATTTCACCACCGTCACGTTTGTCGACATTTGTGGAGCTTCTGCAGCCCCTATATTTTATAAAGTGGACTCATGCTTCTACCAACCTGAAGTGGCATTTTTTTGGGTAATAACCACCGGCATTTATATATTCTTGGTTAAAAGTCTTGCCTAGAGTTCTAAAATGGATTGGTATTTTGTTATGACATTTCTTCCCCTCATCGGCCTCGCCACTCCTCTTCGCCCACCCTTCCGTCCAGCCCCTCGTCCTCCCCCTCCCTCCCCGCCTAAGCTCCCCCTGGGGGTCGAGAACCTCAGCGACGTCCGCAACGTCCACATCATGTCCGCCCTCCACCTCCCCCTCGCCCGTTGGTTCGCCTCCCAGGACGGACGACTCCAGATCCCCTTTCTGAAAACAGAGGCAGAGGACTCCAGCTCCAATTTCTGAAACCAGGCAGGTTCATACTCCTATTGAGAAGCACTCCGAAACTAAGCCTATGAAACTCAAATCGAGCAGTTTCAAGGATCCTTCTTTATCGAGCAAACACCGAAGTTCAAAACGGCAGGAATATGCGGAATTCTACGGTTCAGGCGAGGTTCCTCCATATAGCAAATTAAAGAGCCACAAAGAAAGGACTAGGCATCGCCAACGAGACAAAAGCGGAGAAGTGGTTTATGGAGCGACCGGGGTGGAGCAGAAACCAGTTCAGATGAAGCCTGTTGATTATGAGAAAGCGAAATACGAGCACTACAATATCAGGGGCAATTATGGTTCCGATGACTCTTTTCGGTTTTGACTTGTTGCTCTTCTTCTATCCTTTATCTCCCCCAAATTCATGCTAAGTGTTTCATTTTTGCCACCTGTAATTGAATCCAACTTTAATTGAGGAGAGTTGTGGCTAGCCCGAAACTTTTGGATCAGGCATGGGTAGTGCGGGGGGCTGGCTGTTGCTCTTATACTAATAGTGGCCTAGTGAAGCTCACTTTTAAGTGCTCGAGTTCTCAATCTACTTCTTGGGAAGTAATGCTCGATATATTCTGGAGTGACTTTGCAATATATATCATCTATCAAGTACATGTGACTGGGGGTATGCGAAGAAACAGAATACTATATACGCTCGTCATCTGAAACATAAACTGTGCAGTCGGTTCTTCTGTTTTGTTCCTGATGGGGACAACGCTTCTTCTAGTGCATATTGGAGGTTCGAATTCACAGAAACAGCATCAATGGAGATGGAGAATCCGATATGGTCCTCCTTGAATTCCTAAGATTGGATCCACATATTTATGGCGTTGTTGCCATTTCAACCATCTAAGATTTTGGCCAACACAATTTGATGGAAATGGAGAGAGTACTTTGTCTTGCCCCTTGTTTACAACTTTCCAGCTACATGACATGGCTCTCCAACTTAAAGGTGGCACATCCCTATCGTTCAAATTAACAAGAGAGAAGGAAGAAGTCTTGGCATTGTTTACATGACAAAAGAGGGTGTGGTCACAGGGGCTCCACTGCAATTAAAGACGAGTCTCCTTGGCAGAAGGAAAAACTGGTGTCTTCTCTTGAGGAAGTTAAGACGTGGACCCTCCTCCTAAACAAAATGAGAAAAGCAAAACCCTAGTTCTTGCTTGTGACATGACAAAGCAGCTCCTCACTAGAGCGAGAGCACCATAGCTTGTGAGGAGCATAATGGCCTGTGTCCATGTCATTCCTGTGTGCCTGAGGTTCAACGATTGCATCTGATAAGTTTCTTACACCGGTGACTTTTTCATAACTGTAGTGAAGTTTCGCGAATTCTTTTCGATAACAACTAGATTTTGCGAGGTTTGATTTTAAAACTCAGATTCAACTTGCATCACTGTCTCACCTTACAAGATTCCCCATTTTTACCAAAAAAACCGAACGTATTGACGGAAGTAGTGGAGAGAATCATTTTTTTCTTGGGTACATAGGTTTTTTCGTTGCACGCGGATACCGTTAATCTAAGCCGAGTTATTCCAATCACGTCTTCTCATAAACATTGTTTGATGTAACATTCACCTTTTAAAGGACCGGTCATCTACTCATAAGGACTTCGTCTCTAAGTATACGTACATGGAATGGAATGGTACATCTGATGAGAACTATTTCGTTTGGAAAACTACTTGTTCTCCTCTTTCTATCATGACAAGCACTTATGGGAAACCTTCGAAGGCTCCACGAAAGCTCTCTCACGCTGATTCTGGACGAAGTCTGTTTCTCTTTTGCAGCAAACAAAGTAAGGTGACATTGCCAAGCAATATTGCTCTTAGCTTTATTTGGAACTCTTCAGTGGAAGCCATTATTGAGAGAGAGAGAGAGAGAGAGAGTCTTCATCGGAGGCGAGCAAGGAACAAACAAGAAACAGGAGATGCTATAATGTAGGCGAGAAATGAGAGCGCAAGTTGAACTTTTTCTGTTTTTCTTTTGAATTGCAAAAGCAAAATAAAGAAAGGGTCTTTCATACTTCCACCTAAATTGTATAGGTTCGATCTGATCTGTCTTGTCTCTCAGACAAGCAACTGGTTGTGAGAAATATCCGGAACCACTCGGATTCTCTCTCTATCTCTCTCCCCTCGTCAACGTTAGCTGAAAAATGGGCTAACTTTTTGGGTGATTTTCCTCCAAGGGCAATAAAATTTACTGGTTTCTCGGATTCATTGACCACCCAGTCTTTTGTTTTTGTTATTGGGTATTTGGGTTCTCCATCTTACTCTAGATTTCGATTTTCAACTCAAGTTTCATGGTAATAACCTTTTCTGGGGTATCGATGAGCCCTTTGCCCTCTTTGTTTCGAAAGAAGTGTGTCGATACTTGTTCCTTAAATCCTTTGCCATGAGAAAGTAGTTTCTTTGTATTCTTAAGGAAAACTGTGGTGGTCCTTTCATTCTGGACTTAGATAGATCA
The DNA here is from genome assembly GCA_019149425.1 of Psidium friedrichsthalianum. Taxonomy (NCBI): domain Eukaryota; kingdom Viridiplantae; phylum Streptophyta; class Magnoliopsida; order Myrtales; family Myrtaceae; genus Psidium; species Psidium friedrichsthalianum. Next base: position 9,724 of record JAGVVM010007297.1, read on the forward strand.
GAATGGGACAAGAAGAGAGGAATCCAGCGTGCACATCGGTAGTCATGGTGGTATCAGAACAGGATCTTCCAAAAAGCAGAAGCAAAAGAAAGTGCCGCAGAGAGGACTTGGAGTGGCACAGTTGGAGAAGATCAGAATTGAAGAACAACAGAAGGACTACGCATCTGTTGCTGCAGTTTCAACATTAACACCTCCGCAAGATTCAGATCCCGACATGTCAGTCCCCGCGAAAGGCACTGTTCCATTGGCAAACGCCTTAAAATATGGTGGGCTTGAGAATGCTAGTCAGTACGGTACAGCATATTCAAACCGGAACGACTGTGAAGTGTGGAATTCTTGCGAGCATATTGCCGAGGATGGTTGTGGGACGGACCCTCGATTCACTTTCCTCTCGAAATTACCCCTGCCTAGTGAATCTGACTATCTTTGGCCTCCATCGGGTCTACCCCAGTATGATCCGCCACCTTCTTCCATGGTAAGGCAGTGGCTTGTTATTCGTGGAAATTTCAGATTGTGACTTCTGATGTACTTGAGTTTCCTCTGGTCTTTTTTCTCCTTTTGTGTGGAAAGATTGTATAAGAACTTTAATGTAGTGTGAATCCTGCAGGTGAAGGTGTCTTCAACTTCATCATCGTTCCTACTAAATTCTCAGACAAAGCCCCCTTCAAACCAAATCAATCATGGCAATTATGCTCCTATCCAGCAGGATGAAGAGAAGGTCTGTCGATACCTGGATGATCCTAGGTTTCCTTTTGGTGAGATCTGCACAAAATACATGTTTTTTCAGGACTAGCAAGTTTTCCTTCAGCAGTCGCTGATGAGGATATCCACGAGTCTATCCTTCAAGATTGCGATATACACGCACACATATTACATATCTCTTTGATTGGTAGTATTCGGGGAAACGATTAATGGACTTAGTAATCGCTATATTTTTCGTTGACCTGTCATGTAGATGAGTGGCTCGAAGCGGTCACGTCCGTTCTCTTCAGAAAAGCTTCCTGTATTTCCGGTCCACCTAAAGCTTCTTACATCTGCCAATACTCTCCAGAGGTCAGATGACTCAGAGGTCGAAATGGACTGTTAGGTACATTTGCATTTTGTTTTCACCAAACAGCGAGTGTTGTGTTTCCTTCTTATGTACTTGAAATTGTTGCAGGTATTCTTCATTTCAAGCTTCAGTTTCTGATGCGAAATCAATTCAAAAAAAGAAACAATATGAGTCTTCAGCAATGAGTTCCTCACATTAGGACTTCCCACTTTGGCATCGGCATGGCCAAGTACCAAGAGCAAGCAGCCGTTTGCTTCTGGAGCCTTTGCCAATAATGAGATACCACGCTGCCAGGTGAGATTAGATTTTTTAAAGAGCTACTTATGGTTCACATCATTGTCGTTACGGTTCTAAATCTGACTTGATTACCTACATTTGGGAAAAGGGTCGCAGCAAGATTCAAAATTTCAAAAGAGACCGAGTGAAAGGAGAACGGAGATTTCTTAGGATGCTACGTTTGATGGACGTAGGTTTTCTTGGGTTATTTCTGCCAATTGGTCTGATTGGGGGTAATGAATCATGCAGCGTATTGCACGGCGATCATGATTACCCTCCTCTCAATTCCTGGAGTGGCGAGGTCACCATATTAAACATCCACATTCATCCATATCAGCTCTGCATAACCCTAACTGAGGAGGGAATTGATAACCCAAAGAGGATGACCATATACCATCTTGTGGCAGAGTTCCAATCAAGCACATGAATCCACAAGGATGAATGAGAGGAGACAGCATCACAATGTAATTCCGCAAACAGCATGTTTCATTCAACATCTCAGCAACATGGCAAAATTCTTAATCCTTTCACTACAAACACCATTTCTCAGATTACTATAGCTAAGGAATAAGTCAGCATGCAATCTTACTCCAAAAGATGTCCAATGACAAACATAGAAAAGCCAGAAAAGGATAATGACAGAAAACTGTGGCTTTCCCTTGAGATGCCCTGAGAACAAATCTATGACCAACCAACGACATAGTCGAGAACATAGACTAGTGCCAAGGAGAGAGGATAAAGTATGAAGGCTACTGATGCTGTCCACAAAGGAAAGGTGGTGCGGAAGCTAGCAAATGATCCCATCACAATGCAAACGATAACAATTACAATGACTTCTGATGTGAAGTCCCATGTCAGTCCTCTGATGTAGACAAGAGCCAAGAAGACCGCTAAGCAGAGCAAATTGTTCATGGTCACCGCCCCATATAACTGCAAAATGTACCAAATGAGATAAGATGCCACTCACTGAGCATATCGCCATTCTTGTTGCACATGAGACAAACAACTTAATAAATTAAAAAATGCCAAAAAAAATGATGGAATGACTGCTGATGAGATTTATCATTCCAATGTCCACACCAAAAGAAATCTTAGGTTCAATGATATCTATGAGATATTTGAACTATATTCTGGTAATCAAGTCAAGATAAATAGAAATGAGTCAAAGGCGCACCTCAGAGAATGTCAGTGATGATGTCCTCTGCTTTTTACGACTAGCAAAGATTATTGCCGACACTGCTTCACTAGCATTGGTAGCCAAGGTTCAGTGCAATAAACGAAATGAAGAAAGTGGGGATACCAGTGGCGTCTGAGAAGTTGTCGACCACATCTACCAAGGGATCAGCAACACTGCTGCTATGACCTGTTCCAAGAACCATCAACCCCACTGCTTTTTAAGGAGGTCATTTTGCATTTTCAACACCCTCAACCACCTCATCGCTTGGAACCCCCGCTGACAATTGCTCGTACTCTTCCTTTGATTGCTTGCCTGCACAAAGATTGCAGAAGATTTATGAACCTCAAATTATCCAAATAAACCAGATAGCAAATTAACTAAAGAATATGGGAACTTACTCATGTCACTTACACGGTGAGCGTCATCAATAAGCTTCATTGTGCCAAAATTTCTGATATTGGAACGTTGTCCTGAGCGCACCGCGTGCCTTAACCATTTTTTAATACCCTCTCTGAACTCCTCCTTTGAAAGACGTCATCATGAGAGGTATCAAAATCTGCCATGACCGTTATCTACAGCCTCCCCCTGATCCATATCTCTCTCTTCAAAATGGATTCCTACTAAGAATGCTTTTCAGTTCTCTAGCAGTCATAAAGCCATCGTTGTTCTCATCAAATGTTTTGAATAGCCTGTCAAAACAATGTGTTGAGGCCCCGAGAAAATATAGCAGGAAGCAAAGGATTTAACTTAACACCAGGACTAACCTATCCACAATTTTCTGGTGTCGACTTCACCATCATCAGTCATAAGCCTTCCCGAGGGCACGCCTTTTTACATGTATTAAGAATCCAAAAAAAAAAATGCCTGTGCTTCACATAAGCAAGTCTTCTCCTTTGATCCAAGGCTGAAACACCTGCCCATGAAGCCACGCAGATATGCATACGTACATGATCATCGAAGCAAAGAAAGAAAAGGCAAGTCTACAAGAACGACATCCCCATCTGCTGTTAGGACAGAAGTTCATGAGGGAACAGTCCCCTCCACTCAGTTTAAACCATTGATTGGTTGCCAGCCACCATACATGGAGGTCACGGCCTTAAAGTTTTCATATTAAACAGCCTTATTTTTATTCACGGCAACATAAAAACCACACCTCATTCATTCGTACATCTGCGATTGCTACATATACTCAAAATGCATGACAAAAGACAGAGTCGCAGAGTCCAGGTTAAGAACTGCCAATTCACAATGACTTACCTGATATAGGCAGTAAGAAATCAGTAGAACCACAGACAAAATCAGTGCTATCAAGACTGCCAAATGCCGTCCTGATGTGAATTGATAAGTTTGCAGAAGCTGACAACAACGAATGGAATAACTGAGGTAATCATGATCCTTGCGGCCCAGCTTGTATAGTCATCGGTAGTTACACCAGAACCTGAAAGTGTTTGTTTATCATGTACTGTGAAGTGATAAGCCATTACAACTGGTAGAGATAACAATGCAAATTAAGAAACAGGAGGGGTGGAGCAGTCTGTAGGGATCACAGTCGCAACTTCTTATGCTTTAGCTCAGTGGAACATGGTCAAAAGCAGATTTAAGAAGGCCACAGAACCTTTAGCATGCCAGCAACGCAAGACCATATTACTAATTGAAAAGGTAATGCGCTTCACAATTTCTAATGCAATTAGGCACCTGCCTACATAACCCTAGCAACTCTGCCATGATTCAATCTACTTTACTTAGAATGAGGTTCCCAGCTTGGGGGAATGTCGTTGCCACTGGGTTAATGACCACGCACGATAGAAGCTCAAAAAAATTCCCCACCAAATAAAACCTTTATCCTCAAGGGGGAGACTGGAAGTCAGCAATTTTAACCTCTGTTAAGCAACTTTTCTAAAGGTGAGCAGCTAAAGCTGCTGGAGGTTTGATTAGGCAAACACAAAGAACGCATTCATAACACATAGAGGAAAATATTAGATATTACAGAGAGAGCCTCCAATAGGCATAAAATAATTGAGAAATGCTTGCAAAAGGCAAACCTGTCAAACTAAACCCTTTCGTATCCACTTTATCCACAGCAACTGAACCATCCAGGTCACACTTGCCAACAAGAACACAAGCCCCATACGACAGTTAGAAGAATGACAGTTGAGCCTGCAAGCAAGCCCATTCCAACAGAGACTTGACTTTGTGCAGTTTCTGTGCTTCCAAGACAGTCCAGATACTGCAGAAAACACAACAAAGAAAAAAGCATTTGTCGAGAGCTTCACTACTATCATCAAAAGAAAATGCATCATCATTCATCCGAAACAGGAGGAGCCTTCCTTACACGTACACAGAAATGGTGAAATTTTCCATACGGAGTAATAGAGAAAGAAACATCACGATTCTTGTTTGCCAAAAGACAAGGAAAACGACTCCCAGCAAACAGTGCCAAGTGTTTATAATGTTAGAAAGCAACCAACCAACCAAATCGTCACACAGACATGCGACTGAGGGTAAGTATTACTAGAGTAATCCTCACAAGCGTATTTACTAACGTAAGCAATGTTATCGCCTGATTTTCACGAAAGTTTATCAGGAACCCACCCAAACACCAGCCATCCAGCAAATGCGAAACAGACTCAAGACTCACCGAGAATGAGCATGGCGTCGGGCAATGCCCGGAGCATCGGCAGCAAGAGCCCGCCGATGAGCCCGGCCCCAGGAATCTCCAGCAGCAGCTCGCTGCCGGTCCGAGAGAAACGTCGCGGCCGTGTACATCAAGTAACCGTACACCAGTATCAGGAACAGTTGCCGATCCAAGTGGACGTGCAGGGCATGAAGCCGTAGGTCTCATCGCAGGAGTCGGACGAGGCCGATAGCGGGAAATAGAGCGGGAACCCGCGGCCGTGCGGCGGATCGAGGCCGTCGGAGACCGGATCGGAGGGCAGGACGTAGCGGGAGCGGACGGCGGAGATGGAGACGAGTACGAGGACGAGGAGGAGAAGAGACGGGGAGGAAGGGCGGCGGTTGGCCATTGGTCCAGAGAGTGACAAAAGCGAAGGTCAGAACGGGCGAGCGAGCGAGCGAGCGAGAGAAAGGGCCACGTGTGGGGAATACAGAAGCGAGAGGAAGGAGAAGGGGTAGAAGAAGATGAAGAGACCGTAACGAGTAATGGACAGCTTCGCAAGTGGAGAGCCTGCGTCTGCGTTGCGTCAGATTTCATTTATTTTGGATTTTGTTTAATCGCTGGGCTATTTTATATTTTGTTAAAAAGGCAAAAGCGCAAGCCGTAAATAATATAAGTAATCTTTCTTCGCGCCGCGCTGCCGACAGACGAAAATTTTCAAGTACGATTTTTTTCTTTCTCATTTAGAGAGCCACGTAAATTAATTGATTCGGATAAAACACTGAATATATGTTATCCGACCGCGTCTGAGTTTTGGATTGCAACGAGCACTCACATCCGAAGATCCGGAGGGGGCCCACCTGGCTACCTCAGAAGCCGCACGATTGTAGGAACCACGTAGATGGGCTCCACGATCTCCAGCAGAGGCTGCGGTGGGACTTGATCACCATCCGATTGCGTCAACGTCAGAGAGAGGGAAATTAAGTCTCGGCCTGATCCAAAATATAATTCCCTTCCTTGACTTCTTACGGGTAATCATCGTTTTCAGGACGAGCTTTTTGAGGTGGGATGATTGCGTTCGTTTCGTAAACTCCTATGATTTATTTGGACCCAATACCTAAAAATACCTCAAACTTTAACTTTTTTTTGGAAAGGGAAACATATGTATTAGTTTATCAAAAATGCTTACAAGGAAAAGACAAAACCACGTACCGGACATAACAACAAAGGATGTCACAAATGGTGCAAAGGTGTAACGGCATAAGAAAAGCACCGAAACGCAACAACCGGCACCGCCGAAACAAAGACAAAGAAAGGCGGCAATACAACCGCAAAAAGGCTAAGAAAAAATGTTAGGAGAGATGCCCCACTGCACTTGGATCCTCCTGTTAGACGGTGAGTCTTCGACTGGTTTTCAGGGACAACCCTCTATCTCTAACCAGCTTTGAGAGGTGGGAGCGCATGGACGGCATGAAGCAAGGGCGACCACGGATTAGGATGTTGTTCCGCTCGATCCAAATGACATAGCAAAGCGCAGCGAAGGAGAAACGGGCAATGCGATCACAAAAGAAGACCACTTATAGGACCGGCCAACCCAAATAATGGCATCCCGCCAAGGTTTGTTCCGCCAGGTAAGGCTGCAATTGGTGGCCCAAAAGCGGGTAAGAGAACTAGCAAAGGAACACTCCAAGAAAAGATGGTGGATGGAGGTCGGGTGTACAACAGCAAAAAAGCGCACATCCCCTCAAACTTTAACTTTTATCTCAATTATATTTTTAAAAAAAATTCTATCTCATAAAAAATCTCTCACTTTGTCTCTATTTTAATTATATCCAAAAAAAATTTATCTCATAAAAAATTCATGACTTTTACTTTTGTCTCAATTCTACTGATCTGATACTCAAAAAATCTTTAACTTTAGCATTCGTCCCAATCATATTCAAAAAATTTTATCTCATAAAAAATCCCAAACTTTTATTTTTTGCTCAATTCTACAATCGACAGCTTTCCGTCTATAATTACTATTAGTTAATCTTACGTAACTCGAATTTTCTCACCCACTTACTAATGAATTTTTGAAATTCAAAAACAGTAGGTTTTAAGGACAACGAGATTTAGATTGTTAGTCTAGGTAATCAAATCTTCACATCTAGCCGTTCTTTGGGCTGTTGAGTGCCAGAGAGGATCCAAAACGCATCATCTTAAGTGACTCTATATCCCTCAGCAATGTGTAGAGAAAGTAGACAATATAAAAGAAGTTACTAGATTTTTTCATGCTAAGTTTACTGAAGTCTAATTCTTTAACGACTGCAAATGTCGTATATGGTTAACTAACAGTAATTATGAATGGAAGACTAACGGTGGTATAATTGGGGCAAAAGTGAGAGTCTGAAGCTTTTTTATGAGACAAAAAGAAGTTTTGGATATAATTGGAATAAATGCTAAAGTTATGATTTCTTTTTTTTTGTATTAGGCTGGTAGAATTGAGCAAAGCTAAATTATAGATTTTTTTTCAAAAATAAAAGTTTCGGATTTTTTAATGAGATAAGAAATTTTTTCGGATATAATTAGGATAGATGTTAAAGTTGAAGGTTTTTTTGAGTATTATGCCGATTTATTTGGGATGACCTTTAATTTTTTTCTTATTTTGGGACTTTTTTTTAATCTTTCATTCATTGCGAAACATTTCAAATTCTTCAAAATGCCCAAATATCATGTACCTGAAATACTAAATATGTTCAGCTTTTATACTGTCCGAAAAAATTTTAATTTTCTTTAAATGCAAGCAGTTGCATGATTTTGATCGAGAAACGTGAAAAAGGAAAGGAAAGTAACAAACAGGCAGCTGAACCTTGAAACCGAGTCAAAGGGACGCCATAGCAATAGAGAAATCAGCGGCCGACAAATAAAGTCAACGGTCAAATGACTTATGGGTTGCCAAGTGGGTCCACCGAGACAGAAGCTTTTCATGTAGATCTGAAGAGAATTGAATGGGCCGCTGCGGCAGCTGCAGCATCGAATAAAAATAACAATTTCAATTCAATGGGTTTGCAGGAGCTACTCAAATGGTCCAATACTTTTTGTCTTGAGGGCAAGTTGTGCCCGATCCAACTCAATCTCTTCAAGGCAAAGTAGCGTAGTGGTCCAATTCATTCTGCAAGAAAATAGAGCAAGTGCATGATTTTCGTATTAGTTTTAGGGATGGACACGACTGAAAAGGTTATCCTGACTTTCGTGCCCCAAAGGGGATCGGCGTTTCGGGTCAGTGGTTGCTCGAACTAAAATTGTTAGAAAGGGATTTTTCGCTAATCCTTACTGTCGACATGATTTTCCAACCAACCAAAAATGCATAATTTAAATTATATATGGGCAACATGGAGTTGGAGAGTACGTGCTATTTGCACGCATATAATGTGAGAGCTGTCACATAAACACATCTGACCTATATTTTGTATAAGATGGGTCTTATGTTGGTCTTTAGCTTTTAGAGGACTTACTAAAAATGAGTTCAAAAGGTTGAAGTGAAATTAAATGGATTAAAAATGGATTTCATATATGATATATTTTTGACTCATATTAGACCAATTTTCAATCCATGACTCTTACAAATTATAAATGAGCCTAGGACCTCAAAGGTTCGACTTTATTTTTTTTAATTTTCTATTTTTTTTATAAGCGAGTGAAAGAAGTTAAAAAAGAAAAATAAAATTAAAAATAAATAAAAATATTGCCAGCCGCCCGCCACCCATTGCCGTTTGGATCGATCCAAACTCGACCCGTCCATTCGACATAATGCATAATCACAACCGTGAGTCGAGGATGTGGACCCCATTACTGAAAAACAAATAAGGAGTTGTCAGACGTCTAGACCCACTTTTTACACAGGAGGTAAAGGGGTTTCCGCAAAATCAACCGTGAATTGCGATCCGTGAAGCGGATTTTAAACTGCATACACCAAAAGAACACGTAAGAAGAAAGGCGCGGGCACGACACGTGGGATTAGCCTATGGGCCGGCACACAAAAGTGGCCGAGAAAAGCGATTACAGACGAAAAATAGACCCCACCACTTCCGTTGCCGTGTTCATCCGTAGGTCGCGGGCGTAGGATAGCGGCGGTCAAAGAAAAACTGTCGAGCGTGGGGTTGGCGGTTGAACTTGAAAGATGGAGATGGGCCCTTAACTAACTGCCGGTGCGCGACTGGCTGGCCCCATGCGGCAGGTAAACCCATCCCGACCGTGGGTTGAAAAGGACGAGAGACATAATCGATCGCGGCCACGATTCCCCATCCGCAACCTACCTTTCAAATTTCTTGACTTTGCTACCAAACTTTCATTTCCGCCCCCAAAAGGCTCAGAAATATCGACTCGATTTGCATCGTGGGCCTTGGAGGAACTACGCAAGTTGCGAGGCCCATCCGGCCTTCGTGGCCATTGGCAACTTGCGGCCGACAACCGGCGGCGATCGGGGTGCGGCAGCCATCCACGGTGGAGTTGCGCTTCTTCACAGCTTTGTTCCAAACATGGAATCCCAATGGAGTAATTCAATCCTCACGTGGAATCCAAACCCATATCCTACTTTCTATCCAAACACGAAATATATAGGAATCGGAATGTTATTCCCTAAAGAATCACATTCCGCATCAAATGAAATAGATATTTACATTACCGTGATAGCTTTCCTTGCATATGTCTATCCCCGACGTCGAATCGAAGGAACATCCAGACAAGATGGACATCTGCATATCCTGTCTCATCCCATCTATGTCATGGTACCCACAAAAGGTCGGACAACCAACAGTGGTATTAGTAGATGCAACAAAATTTACATTTCATCTTAAGTCCAGATTATCTTCCATCTCGGGTCGGAAATATTTTCCTCCAACCACTTTTCGGATCGGGATAGATCTTTCCAGCTGGGCCGAAATCGATGGGTTAGATGGATCTACTTCCGGGTCGGCCTAAAAACAGAATAGCCAAGCTGGGCTATGGAGCCCAGCGTAACGGGTACGGTCGATCCAGCACCAAAATGCTTCACTTCATTATCGCACGGTCAAGCTGGGCCTACTCCTGGCCCATATAGTGAACGTTCATCATGGACTCATTCGCGCATGAATCTTGCATCTATTTTTGCTTTTATACTTTATTTCCCAACGCGATGATTCGTGCTGGGGAGTGGAGTCCAATACAATACAAAAATGGACCGCAGTCGGAGCAACAAAAGTGCAATGGATGTGCTTGATATACATGAATATATGGAGTTCATTTCTCGGCCATTCAAACTTTCGAAAACAAAAAAAAAAATGTCCAAAGAACGATATGTTGTTGGAACACAAAGTCAAAAAAATTCCAAATTCTCACGTTCCTCTTGGTCATTTTGTTGGTTATCCCATTTACTTTTCCCGATTCATGACTATCGGATCAATATGGTCACATTCACATTGTGTTTGGTACGTGAAGTCCGAGAGTAGTTGTCCCGATAAATACGCTCCGTACGTATCTGTTCGAGACGGTCCCTTTTCCTTAGCTTATGAGTTATTGACCAAATAAAAAAAAAAATCGCAATCGAGAGATGGGAACTCCGCCCCAACCAACAACCATATAGTCATTTTTGGGCCGACTCCATCTTAGTTGCTTCGAATGAATGAATCCTTCGATGAAAGAAGGGAAGACAGCGGTTGATGTGTAATTTTGGACCGTATTAAGATAGACATTCGCGATAATATCATTACAATCGTCGCTCGTTTGCTACAAATTTTACGCAGTGGTGTGGAAGATTGAGCCCAAAGTTTGAAAAAAACCGAAAAGCGCTAGAGAACGAGTATAACGATTGCTGGAGGAGGGAAAATCGAAACGAAAGGGCCTTTTTCTCCAATGCCCAATTAGAGGGGACCCCTCCTCCCCTGTTTAATGTTCATGGTCGAGGATTTGGTCCTCATCCTTTGATCCGTTGTTGTCGGATCCCTCCGGTGGATCTTGGGGCGGCGGAGATGGATTGGTGGTGGGTGTCGCGTCGGCCATCTTCTTGAGATTTTGTTGCTGATACACCCGCCTCAACCTCTCTATTTCATTCTTCAGCGCTTCTTGATGAGCTGATAGATCAAGATGCAATGACCCACCTTTTTAGTCATAATTAGCTCGATTGAAGATGAGTTTTCCTAAGTTTGATTAAATACGAAAGTGTTTTAGGAATAAGAATCGATTTTGATGTGAGTCACCAGATTTTATTTTGGTCAGGATGAGTCACTAGATTTGCATAGCAATAAATATATCAAAAACAGAATAAATGATTCGTTCAAGGTCGGGTCATTTTTGATCCGATCTAAACCCGACCCGGCTCAATGGATCTTAAGATGCGCATGAATCTGGAAATAAAATGAAGGTAGAAGGTCGGAGGTTGTTTACCGTCTTTGAAGATCTTGTCTTGAGCCAAGGCGGCGATCCTTTGCTTGAGAGCGCTATTGTCCACGTTCAGAATCAGACGTTGATGATCAAAGAATGCAACTCTGGGCGACAATGCCGATACTTCGCTCTGCACCGTACGGTGTACTTCGACTTTTATTATCAACTTAAGACCCAACAAAGCAACACATTGCGTCGATCTTCACGTGCACGATCCCCTCTCTCTCTCTCTCCCTCCCTCTCTCTCTCTCTCTCAAGTTGTCATAAACAAGTACACTTGATGCAGAAAAGAATTAACGTCGTACCTGCAATGCGTTCACACTCCGTTCCAGCTCCGAAATGTACTGCAATTTCCTTACCCTCGACCTCTGAGCAGATTGCCGATTTGCTAGAATCCTGGCATTTGCAGACATTTCACATGTCGCGCGACAAAGATTTAATTTTTGCGGTCTCATTGATTAACATTTATTCGATACGTCAATGGGTGTCCTTCGTCTTTTCATTTTACCTCTTGACCCGTTTCGGGTCTGTAACGGCATCGGCATCGGCATCGGCGTTGGAGGAAGCATGAGCTGCCTTGGCTGAATCCGACTCGACCTCCAACGTTCTGGGTTCGGTTTTGGGCGGTTGCTGCTGCGGTGCGCGATCCGGATACGCCAGGGCCGATTTGATCTCTCCGGTGTTGCTGTTCTGATCGGACGGCGTGGACGTACCAGAGGAGGAGGCCGGGGGTGGCCGTGCGACGGTGACAGTCATGCTCCCATCTTCCGAGAACATGGACATGAGCTGCTCGTCGTCCAAGTGGTCGAAGCCGTAGCCGCCATCGTGGTGGGCTGAATTCCGGTACTCCCCCGCCTCGAGGAACGCGACCGAGTCGCTCGCCGACCTCCGGTGGGCCCCACGCCTAGTGCAGGAGAACTCGAGGAACTCGTCGACCCATGAGGGCTGGCCTCCGCCTCCGCCTCCGCCTCCGCCTCCGGCGCCTGGGTGGTGAGGGAAAGGAGGCCAGTTTTGGGGGATGAGGTGGGATACATGGGGCGGTGGTTGCGCCATGCAAATTTTTGCAAATCAGCAACGTGAACTGTCAATGTGTGGGACTTTGACCAACCAAAGAATGTCACGACCAACGAATGGAAGGAGACGAGCGGAAAACGAGGACCAGCAATACAGAGAGGGTTTGGAGACATAGAATCAAACATTTGAACGTCGAACCATGCCCATAATGTCATTCACCATTGAAGGTTACAATTAGAACAAAACTCTCTCTCTCTCTGTCTGTGTAAAGGGTTGGGTCAGACATTAATTTACTGTATTTGTCGCAGGTCACATGGGGAGGGAGACGTTGGGGGGACACAGCTAGCTCCAGCTGTTAGGGGGAAGAATGGCATCCCTCCAAAAGTCGCGAGTCCCTCTTTTTGTTTATTCACTGCTGGAATCAGCCACCACGTGCCGTAGGACCCCACCACTTCAATCCTCGCGAGAGCCCTCGACCCCTCCGACGACTCCGTTGTCAATGACTCCCTGGCTTTCTACTCTATGGTCCTTCGATGTACGACGCTGTCTGCCCTTCTTCGATCCCAGATCAATACAGATTGCGGGTTGGGACGTGCAAAGATGCATGTGGGGTGCAAGCAGGAGGAGTAGGATTTTTGGGAGGATAAGCTGTGAAAGGACAGGAGCCTCGATTTTCTTTTGCAGCTCCCTCTCTCTCTCTCTCTTTTTGGCGATAAACACTTTTCCCCGTTCTCGATAAAAGGTTTGCCGATAATTTGCATGTTCTGTCTTGTAAAGTTGCAGTCCTAGAACTACAAGCGTCCAACAGATTGGTTTGACGTGACTATAGGATGCAACTTGGGCGAATAACGTTGATTGTTTGTTTGTAAATACAAATAAAGAGTTGTGCTGTCCCACGTCTAAGCGATATGAGTGCATACACAGACTAAATTTGGCACTAATCAATAATTATTATCTTTTATTATTATAAAATAACTATTGCCTCCTATTGGAATAGTGTGATTGTTCACAAAAGGCTCTTACAACTCTCATTAATTCCAATGACTTTGTTGTGTCCTAGATAATTTTTGCTGATAACTATTAGCAACGTCGTGAAACAAATAATTCTTCAAAGAAAGTGAATTCACTGCTCAAAGTCTGATTCCATTTCATCTCATTCATTCATCATTTTTCCCATCGAGTTTAAGGAATTATGTGTTCAGCAATTGAGTTGGAGTCGATCAAAGTGATGAATCGAGATATGGTGAAATTGGACAGATTTGATGGAAAAAATTTCACTCGTTGGAGGACAAGATGATGTTCCTTCTCACTACCTTGAATATGTCCTGCACTATGGATCCCAATTTCAAACCCATAGAGGATCCCAATCCTACCATTGAAGGAGGACAGCCAAGTGCAAAAGATGTTGAAAGAGTAAATAAGGAGAGGAAGAAACACGAAGAGAATGAATTGCTTTATCGATGGCATATCCTGAACAAACTATCCGATAGACTGTATGACTTGTTTATTGAGATAAAATCTGCTAGAGAAATTTGGAATGTACTTGAGTTCAAATACAAGAGGAGGAGTAAGGTACAGACAAATGTTTGATTGCAAAGTATTTTGGTTTCAATTTGTTGATACCAAGCCCTTGTTTGAACAAGTTCATGAATTGTAAGTG
>JAGVVM010007298.1:0-20405 GCA_019149425.1 Psidium friedrichsthalianum
TTACGGTCAGCAATAAACGAGCAGCGGTAGGGCGATATCTAACCAGGTCAGATTACCTAGGTACCAGTAACGAAGATCGCCCATCATCACTTCGTAGCCAGAGCATCCGGCGGCAGTCAAGGGCCGGAGGCACGGCAGCACCCGCCACCGAAAGGATAGGAACCCTGTGCGTGCGGGGACGCGCGGAGCTTCTCACCTGCCAAAAACGCTGACTCTTTTGCCACGTGGATTGATTTCAGGGAAATTCATCAGGGATGTTGAAGTGACGAGAATTTTCAATTGCTACAAAGTTTGATTGAGATTTTCACCCCGGTTTTTATAAGAGAGGATTTATTTTAGTGGTTTTGCTGCATTCTAGAGAGAATTTTTGGCTCCTTTTTATTTTTTTTACACCGTAACGAGGGCAATAACATTGAAAAAAAAAAAATGTCTATATAATGTTCAAAGCTGATGATTTCGATGTAGTGCTCTTTTGCTCGGGGGTTCTTTAAGGGGCGAATTTTTCGCCGGAAGTACTTAAGTGAATCATTTTTTTTCTGATGTGATATAACATGATTCGGGCAAAAAAGTTTGTATTAAGTGAGCGATGGAAGAAGTTATGATACTTTTAATGATCTTTTCCCTATATCTGATTTGACAATTGTGATATAAGAATTATTTCTTTTTTAACAACATAGAAATTGGAACTTTCAACTGGCATAATTCTTACAGCAAAGTGGTCATGTTCTGTAAATTCAATTTGCTCAGTCAACTCCTCCGGATTAGTGTTCGACATGGTCATTTATTCAAATAAATTAACGTAATCCAGTCAAATCTCTATATATTGAAAAGCTTAGTTAAAAAGCATATTACAACAATTGGTTCTTTTTCTTTTTTCCCCCTCTACTTTGGTTAAAACTATATGTATTATTGTGTTAGATTCCCTTGAGAGTTGATGTCAAGTAGGGAAGAGGTTTGTTGTTTTGTCATAAAGGCAAGGCAGATGCAGTGGGAGGGATTGGAGCTTATCAGCTGTACTATCACAAAATTTCACCCACACTTCTCTCTAGGACTATATTTTCCATTCAGTCCCCGGCTCTCGCCATAAACAAGTTACAACTTATGAAAAAATATTCGATTCTGGATTTTCTAAATGCAAATAAACCAGACAAAAGTAATATAGGTCGACCGGTTATCATTCTTTTGTCCGATAAATGCCGTCGTATTGATATAAATCGGACCAATTGGGTCTGAGCTATGAGTTTATTTTTTTTAGGTAGTCAAATGTTCGTATCAGAACTAATCTACCAATTAATCAACGTAACTCCCAATCTACTCAAACATTCAACCGAACTATACTGAAATGAAGAGCAATTTCAAGTATATTAAAGATATTGTCCATTTGATTTTTACATCATAGTAAGAATTCTCCCTGTTCATCGGGGGGTTGAGATTTTTTAACCCTTCTGGGCCGTTGCAAATAAATTTTCCAAACTACCCGTCTGCCACGCCTTTGTCTTCTTCACCTCTCATCCACCTTTTTTTTTTTTTCATCTTTCCAAAGAGAAAAGAAAGAAAAAAGAAAAAAGAATTTTAGAAGTTGATAGTGCAACCTTGATCATGGTGAAATCTCAACAGCAAGTATTATAAGTGACAAAAAAAAATTATAGAAATTATGGCGAAACTAAATTTTAATCTTAAGCTTGGCATTCCACTGTGATACTGTTACACGGTAATGCTGGCGGGATAAAAAGGCGAGGGAAAAAAAACCCACAAAGCAATAATAGAGGCCTACATGCATTAAAACGCCTTGAATGAATTCGAAGCCATAGCAGCTTTAGGTACCATGAATCCCATGGAAGAAAGCAATCCAAAGTGCGCATTGATTTCTCTCGTCTTAAGGCAAAATTCAATCAGGAAGCAAACTCTGATAGAGACACCACATGCCTTAGGGGAGACCCTTTTTGTCATCACCAGCCACCCTATGTCATAGTCTTTGGTACATCCACGTTTATATAGTGATCCACCCTACTAAATTAATATGCAAACATTACTCAAAATCATTTATTAAAAAAACTAATATGCTAGGTATTACTTAAATTATCAGCATTAATTTACAACTAGTTAAAAATTAATCCCATTTGATCTCATTTGTTTGCTCAAATATTTAAATTACGAGTCACTTCGAAGAAGACGAGACAATAGAGAACGCGAGAAGAACACGGGGAGAAGAACTCAATTAAAATTATGAAAACTGGCGCAGTTCACTTGGGTTCTTATAGATTTACATTGTTTTTTCAAAGGAAACAACATAATGGAAAAACCACAGTGGATCAAACAGTGGTTTCACCAAAAAATCAAAGAGAAAACACCACAAAAGACACTTAGAAAGCAAACTTATGTTGAGACCCTTCTATAGAAATATGCTGCTATATGTGCATGCGAGTTCGGTAATTTACATTTGAGGGTTGAGAAGAAATCTATAGGTCGTAGTTTCCACTAGCACATGACATCCTTGAGAAGCTTGTATCTGCGGGTGGCGGTCCGCGGGGAGGGGTTCTTCCCCTTGTCGGCCATGGCAGCGGTGCAGGGCCGGCACCGTCCTCACCGTCGTGCTGCTTGATTATCCGGTCACCGGAGTACTCGGACTTCGGAACGCCCGTGTTGCCGTTCGCCGTCCCGGATCTCCGCAATGGAACCCCGTGCGACCGTGCGCTTCTCTGCTCGCTCTGGCACCAGTCGCACTGTGCGATTGGCTCGGAGGCTTCGCTGTAGTAGCTGCTGCAATACTGCGGGACGCCAAAGTCCGTGCGTATCATCTCACATTTTCAAGCAAAATCATAGATAATCCAAGATAGAGAAGTCCCCTAATGTAATCATCGTCGATCAAACACACACACACACATACATTTATTTATTTATTATTTATTTGGTCGGGTAGATCAAACATAGGCAGATTGGGTTCTTACTGCAACTAAGTTATTCTAGCTAGACACGTACCTAAGAATAGTACGGAGTTTAAGAGTTTTTGTTCATCATCTTCTGTGTCATGAACTAGAGGATGCATGCGCATGAGATATATGCTCATAATGCTAGAATCATGTATCGCAGACCCCCTCTGCCCCCGCTAGCGGCGGCGGCTGATCGGGAGGGCGGTTCAAGGTGGCGTTTGGTGAGAACTTCAGTGACGGGTACCTATCAAACATGGATGTGAACATTGGGTGATGCCATGCATGGATCAAGGGCGCGACATACATACATGGATGCGTTCATATCAGATACACTTTCATGATGAAGATGATGATGATTACTGAAGTCCGTACGAGTGTTGAAAGCGGTTGCAGCACTTGCTGCAGCGGAAGAGCTTGTCCGGGAACCCGACGTCACCGCACATGCAGCACAACGACTTGAAGATCCATCATGGGAAAAACCCCAAAGATCAGCTCGAAGGAAACATGTATCTGCACGGAAGAGAGAGAGAGAGAGACAGAGAGAGGAAGAAGACGAGGAGGAGAGAGAGAGAGAGAGAGAGACGTATATGAAGAAGATGAGTGGCTTTGGGCCTTTGTCATGAATCTAATGTGATGTGTGCGTATACGAATCCGTGGAATGTGTGTTACAGGTAGACCACAGGTTGCTTCGCAGTCGCTTTCAGTGAGAGGGAGAGACGTGAACCCTAATTTTAAATTAGATAATAAGATTTTTATATTATTATTCACACCATTGAAATGACAGTTGTGTCCTGCCATGCGACTCCAACCATTTATATTTCATCTTATATTTCCTAACTTAATAGTCTTTCTCTCTTATTTTCACATGAATATATAAAAAAAATGGTTGTCCTCATCTAGAATTTCGGCTTTTGTGGGGTACACATAATTGGAAGTACTCACCATCATAATAAAATGTGGTAAAACGCCTCCTCGTTAGGTGTGACACATCCCATCCACATACTTAATTTTAACCGACATCCCACTTCCAGCTACCTTGAACCTCGGGAGACGTGAATTTATTTAAGTTAATTACACGAAAAATTCTAATTGATGCATGTTGGGGCATTAATACCCGATCTTACATCATGTCCATTGTGACATCCACATCCAATTTTTTTTTTTTCAAGTCATAAGAAAAAATCCTAAAACATTCTCGCTGTAAGACCATTGCTCCAAACTTTTGTGATAAGGGTACATGTTTGGAGTATTGTAGACACAAAAAAGAGTTTAGGATATTAATGCCGAAGCAATAAAGATTGTGGTGGATGGAGGGTTGTTTTTTTTTTTTATTGTCGCATTAGTACAAATTTGTGATTTTGATGAAACAATGTTTCTTTTTAGTTTTTTTTTTGGGTGTCATGGTGGATATAATTTAGGAATTTTGGTTGTATTTTTATTTTTCTTGGGAATTTACATAGGTTTATTTAATATGTTGAATAACTTGAGTCTTTTGAAAACCATGTTTCGCCATTTACATTTGGAAAGTAAGAGGGAAAAAAAATGAAGAGGCTGAAAATGAAGGTGAATAGATGGGTGGAGAAAATAAATAAATAAATGCCGTTTGGTGTTGTTTGGAAAGATGACAATGAAGGCGGAGAAAATGAATATATAACATGTTTGGTAATTTGCATATTTACTATTAGTACCCTTTAGCTTTTTGACACTGCCTTGTACTTCTGAGGGCAAAGATGGGAAAATGACAAAGAAGTTGGCCACTTTCTCTCCTAGTTGGAGAGAATTAAGAATGGGGGCCAACGAATTAAGTTGAGCACGTACAAAACTTACCAAATAAGATTCTCCCCACGCTAATCTTTCCCTTCCTTATCTACCTATATCTATATTAAGGTAAGTTTGCACGTGCTCAAATTAATTCTCCAACTTATTGAATCGATATCAATTCAGTACTAAATTTTATAATTTTATCAGTTCAGTCTTAAACCTTTATGCAAAATTTTGATATACTCATTCTATCCAGTTTTCGTCGAAATCGCTGATGTGGCGATATGTCGCGTAAGATAGCAATGAATAGACACCACATCATCATTTTCTAGTAAAAGTTGGTTGGAAGGATTACATCTAGATTTTGCCCAAATATTTAGAACTGAATTAGCAAAATTGAAAAGTTTTGGATTGAATCGGTATATATAGAATAAATTTATGACTAATTGGGCAATTTTCCTGCATAACTTATGAGCCACCGTTTAAAATATAGGGCCGGAGGAAATTTCTTCCAACCATGAAAGGAGAAAATACAACATTTTTTTTTTGTGCTAATGAGTTTTTATATTCCTACCAACTGATCCTTTGGAAATCAAATGAACGAGTATCCTTTTGGTAGATTCGAGATTGTTGGAGATTCTGATTGAAGATTATGCTCCGACTGATTGAAGATTACGCTCGGAGATTGACCTTGATTGATTTGAGATTAATTTGATTAATTCTATATTTTATGAAGATATAAATCATGTACATTTATTTCCTTTTATTTTCTGTCTTGTCAATATTATAAATGGTTAATATCACGAAAAATTTGAAATTGATACATTTGCGACAATTTACCCAAACTATTTTTTGATCATAAAAAACCTCAAACTGATATACTTGTGACAAATTTACTCCAAACTGATACACTTGTAACAAATTTACCCCCCATTAGTTTTCATTAAATTTAACATCAAATTACTAAGTTGGATGACACGTGATAGTTCATGGGCATACTAGTTTGGAGTTTAATTACCCTCCGTTTGTCATAGGTATATCAATTTAGGGGTTTTCGTGATATTAATCCAATTTAACGAATGATATATTTGTCATAGGTGTAATAGTGTAGGGTTTTTAGATTAAAAAAAATCTGTAATGGATATACTAGTTTGGGATTTTTGGTGCTTAAAAAAATAATTTTAGGTAAATTTATCACAGGTGTACCAATTTGGGGCTTTTCCATAGTTAAAAAAAATAGTTGAGATAAATTTATCATAGGTGTACTAGTTTTGAGATTTTTCACGGTATTAAACCTATTATAAATGTACAGACGATACAATACATAGTAGACAGAATACTTAACTATATTTCCTCTCGTCTTCGTTCTTGTTCATCATTCTTTTTCACGATATTAGAGCCATAATTCCTGGCCTAACTTCCGCTCTTCCTCTTCTTCTTTTTCTTGATCACCCTCTGTTTTTTTTGCTCTTTCTTATTGCTGCAGTCCTAAAACTGCAAAACAGAGTTAGAACTCAGTGTGAGAATCAACCTTATTTTTTTTTATACCATGAAAGAACAAGCAACAACTTATCAAAGTCAACTAAAGCATTCTGGTGTGGAGGATGTGCCTCTAGAAATTCCCTAAAGATATTGTTTGTTGAGAGCACTCAGGTCACAGAAACCAGCCTAGTCAAGGTAATCCCATTCAGGCTCAGCCTGTTTAGTAGCAACATTATTAGGCCACTCGGGGGGCAGCCCATTCTGAGCCAGCCCATCCAGTTGCTACATATGCCAGCTTCATTAGTCTCATGGTACTATGGGCCTGCTCAAACCCACTATTTTTGTGGTCATCATCAACTGAAGAAACACAGGGATGTACTCATCTCGGGGAGACCCACCATCTAGATTTGGGGCAAGCTTGACCTCTTAACCTAATTTTCCTTATGTGGGGTAAATACTCGAACCAAGTATAGGCGATGGATTTTGGGACAAATCCCTACCCAACCCTTCCCACTCGGGTACCAGGCTGTGTTCCCATATCCAGTCGGGATCAGCGGCAATTGCCCAGAGTTTTGAAGTTTGCTATACATATTACTGGCTGATAGACCGGATTTACGACTCATTAACATCCAGTTGGCCAAACTCGAACATTATTTTGCTTGGGCGAGGGACTTTCGACGAGCCCTAGTAATAAAGGACAAAGATGGGTTTCTCGACAGCACAGTCCTAGTCTCGACTGACGAGCGACAAATGCCATCACTAGCGACGGTGCTACTAATTATACGACAATGGATTGAAAATTGTCTTACAGTTGAAGTGGCTAGATTACCACTGATCGAAGACGTGAAGACAATGTGGTTAAATATACGGGAAATGTATAAGGAAGCTCGATCGAGCAAAAATTTTCTCACTTTCACAGGTTCTATCGGAACTCAAACAAGGAAATCAGTTTGTGACAAGCGTTTTCAACCGCTTATCTACTCTATGGAACAACATTGAAGCAACTAAAGAAACCCTCATCGGCCCAGAAAGAAACCTTTTGGCAATATCGAGCAATCCGCGATTAGGAAAAGCTACTAGATTTTACTTGTACTAAATGAAGGGTACTTACCTTTTTGAATTTAGATCCTCACAATTGAGCCACTGCTGACCCTCGCCATTAATTTCCAGCTCGCTGCTTAGGAGGAAAGCCAGAGGATTGACGACGATAACCGTGACATGGCGAGGGGAGTAGCCCTCTTGGTGTTCTCACCTCATGGCGTTTCCGACCACTCGCGCAACTGCCTTTGGAGGCTCTGTCATACTTGCTGCTTCTCATGATCTAGTGAGAAGAAGGATTGAGAATACTGGGTTCTCTTCTGTAGCTGCGCCAAGGAAAACCCCTTCTCACTAGAGTTGGATGGCAAGATCTTAGGCTACCATCTGACTGCCCAAAACAAACCAGTAAAGGGGGTAGATTATGTGGCTCTGGTTTGGCCATGCCAGCTATCATCTCACGCAGATCCGGTGGCACGCCTGTGGCCACATCACTAGGGAAGATAGTTGGTAATTTTTTTAAGCCCAAAATAAGTATTATCATTATTGCAAAAGGCCACATCACATCATAAAGACATGCTGAAAATTACATGGACACCCAAATGATCATGAAAGGAAGCACAGTGGAGATATCTACCTACCAGTTTCCTCACAAAAGGGAGACGGGACCCCACACCATTACTCATAACTAATATCAAACTATTATAAAAATGTTGTGAACTATTTGAAAACCACTGATAAGAGTGCAAGTTTTTCAGATATCCTTCTATCTCAAGAAAATTCTATTTCGGTCAATATGGATTGTTGATTCAGGTGCTAATGATCACATAATTGTGTTGAGAATTTATTTTTGCATATTGATGAACGACCTCAATTTTCTTTATTGGTGTGACTTCCAAATGGGAACACTACTAAAGTCACTAAAACTGGCACTGTTCAACTTGGGCCAATTTTGCCCTTTGCAATGTCCTGTATATTTCTGAGTTTGAATTCAATTTTCTCTCTATCTCGAGAGTTTGTGGAGATAATTCCTGCATTGTCATATTCAATTCTGACAATTGCTTATTTCAGGACTGTATGATCGGCAGTCTGATGGGCTTAGTAATGTTGAAGACAGCTTATTTTTCTAGATTAATTCTTTGGAGATTTAAATTCCTTAAATAAAAGCATTTTTTGTAAATGCCATTACTATAATAAAAATCTCCTCTATCATCAACGCTTGGGTCATAGTTCAAAATTTCCTTATCCGAAATGTTTAGTATGTCCTCTAATTAAGCATTCGAGACAACATTTTTCCATCAATACCTCTCAGGCCACTCATCCTTTTCACTAATGCACCTTGGTATTTGGGTCCTTACCAAATGGCTCATTATGATGGTTCCTGTTTTTACCTCACAATCTTTTGATAATTTTTCATGTGCCACTTGGACCTTCCTCATGCAACTAAAGGTTAGACCATTCTAAATTATCAACTTCTTCTCTATAATCAAGACTCAATACGATACATCTGTTTCCAAAAATTCAAACAAACAATGGATGTGAATTCTTTTCCAATGATTGTCTATGTCTTCTCACTTCTCATGATATTCTCCCTAAGACATCTTGCACCTATACTCCACAATAAAATGGAATTGTGGAAACACATACAATAGATATCTATCGCGACTCAAAGAAAAGAAGAAGAAGAGTTTTCTTAGGCTAATGGATTATTTAGTTCATCAAATGATTAACCTAATACGGACTCTCCCAAACACTACCGGTTGCAAAACTTTTTTTTGAATTTAATGTTTATATGATTTAAAGTTTGAAGTCATTACTAATCATTCTTGGTATGTTGATTAGAAAATCTAAGTAAGATATCGAGAGAAATACCTCACTTCTATGAACCAGAGATTAAGAGATTCGGGAAATTTGATTACACTAGTTAATTAAAATTAATGGCCTTTTGGTTCCTTGAATTTCATGGAATGTCCTAAATTGGCAACCCAGGCTTGATTTACTTTTAAGTTCAAGTGAGGTGTTTTCTTATGTTTTCACTTTTTTAGATGCAATGCAACGAATGTATGCATGATATGAGAAAAGGCTAATGATGGGATATGCAAAATGCAAATTTAGAGTTAAATTACCCTATATGCAAAAAAAAAAAATTACAAATCAAAATTAAAGCATTAAAAACAACATGACAAATGAAATGCAACATAGATGTGTAAATGACATTATAAAGATGGTGGCATGGATGCTCGAAATATGGCATGAAAAATATGCAAAAGACATGCAAAATATGATATACAATTTTCAAGACATGGACGATTAGATATTCATGATACTCGAAAATATGCAAGAATGGAATATGCAATTCGAGTTGGCGCCCAATGCAACATGAGATATGCCAATATGTGCATGGGTATGCATGACATGGGAAATGCAAACATGCGAGGGAGATATGAGATATGCGAGCATGCAAGGATGACATAGAACATGCGAGCAAGTGAGGATGTGCATAATATAATGAGCAGAATTTTTTTGGTATTTTTTTTTAGAATTTCAAATTCTTTTAGGATATGAATGGATAGTTCCTTATCTTGATTTTCATTCCAAGTTTCCAATGAGATAAGTTGTCTAAGGAGTTTATTTTTTTTTATAAATTTTAATTAGATAGGGTTTCTAACAAACCCATATCTTACAAAATTTTTCAAATTTTTTTTTATGAAATTTCAAATGAGATAAGACAATATCCAAAACAAACATGATAATTAATGAATATCCAAAACACAATAAACACAATGCAATCCACATATATTCCTCTTGAATTGTTTTAAAAAAAAATTCACTTCCTTAAGCTCAAAAATTGATTTGAGAAGATAACGAAGCGGATCTAAACAGTTATAGATCGAATTGGCTAACTTCCCCTTTTATTGATTCAAAAAAAAATCACATCCGAATGGCCACAGATAAATGTTTAAGTTTGGGTTTAGGATTTTAATTCAGAAAAATTATCCCAAGTTTGGCCATGACAGTTAAGCACCCCAAAAAATTAATTTTTTGTTCATCGAGAACTTCAACTTTTAGTTTTTCTTGCTAAAATATGAACAAGAATCAATCACCAAACGTTATCAATTTTTGATATGTTAGGACGTAAACGTTTCAAGCAACTCCAAGTTGGGCCCCATAAGGCGGCATACGCGATTATATTGAAGGGAGTACGTCTCGAGCAACATCTCAAGGGTTTAATTTAATGATTGATAACAGTTCGCCCTTGTTTGGTCAAAAAGTTTATTTTTTTGTTTTCAATTGCAAATCATATACATTCATTGAATGATCCAAAACATACATGCAAATTTCCAATCAAACAAGCATTGATTGCAACCAAAAGTTAGAGAAAATTACCTTGTTTTGCTTTAAAAATCTACATGCGTATGTCTTGCAATTTTGCCCTAAAAACAGCACTGTTTCGCTTCGATTTGCAGCAAAAAGGAACCCCAAACAACAAGGGATCCTAGTACAATAATGTAGCTGAGTTAGATACCAAATTATAGATAAAAACGAGGCTGAACCAACTCACAACAGTCGTTGGACAACAGCTGATTTCACAGCTGTTGGACAACAGCTGATTTCACAGCTCCAGCAGGGGTGATGGGCGCTGGTTTGGTAGCTCCATGAATTATGCCGTATGACCAGGATGCTGGGATGAATAGGGAGCAACAACAAGTGATTGGCGTGCGATGGCTTTGCTGAGGCAGTGGTCAGCTTTGGGTACGGCTGGAGTTGTGACGGTGGATAATTGCACTGTAAAATAGAATAACTTACGGTGGAGGTCAAAAACTTCACTGTCTCCTGCCCAACAAAATTTTTGTCTACACGAAGCAAAAATCACCAAAAGAAACCATCACTATCAAAATCTGTGCGACACTCAAAGAGTACAAATCCACCACTTGCCTTAATTAAAAAATTCCGTTAACTCCTTTGACTATGGACTTCAAAACAATGAGAGGTACGGCTGGATTGACGGTGGATTTGACTGATAGCTTGCGGCAGGCAAAATTCACGTCTGGAGTTCGACAAAATTCGTCTCACGAACAAAAATCACCAAAACACATATAGAAATCTATGCGACACTCAAAAGAGTACAAATCAAAAGAGTACGAATTCTTTCATTGACTTGCGAAGAACAAAAAATTCAAAACCGTTACCAAAAAAAAAAAAAAATTCAAAACAAGGAGCTTTTCTTTGTGGATGCTCTTCTCTTGCTCATGAGTTCTTAGTGGACTAATCACTAGATTTGATTGCTGGTTTGCAATTGTCACCAGTTTTGAGAAACAAAGGACGCGACAACGGGCTCGAACGTGTTGGAACACTGAAATAGCAACGCAAGAAGGCTTGGATGTGCCACAAGCTTGTTGGACGTTGACGAACTTGGCACTGAAAGATTCCACGTCAATGAAGATGTGGTGGTATAGCACATCGTGATAGCCAAACAAGCGTGGAGTAGCCTAAGAGACAAAGTTCCTCCACGTTTGGGACCTCTCCCTGGACGGCATGTACTCTTCTGCTTGATGGTGTCTCTCCTAAACTCTCTTTTTATGAAGAACCTCACTTCACCGTGTATCTAAATTTTGTGTGCCCCTCTCTGCTCTGCCCATGTGTGACAATTGATTGGCCTCCTCCTAAACCTTAAGCTTAGGTTAGTATTTATGAAGTTAGATCAATCATAGCCCTAGTAGGATTCATTAGGGACCGTATGATTAAGCTTAGCTAAGGTAGGATTAGATTAGAGCCTTTAGGAGTTTTAATTGCTTAAAACTCTTAATTTTCAAAATATTGAAAAGTCTCAATAGGTTAGGACTCTTTGATTTAAGCTCAATTTTTCTACTAGTCCAAATCAATGCAAAT
Source organism: Psidium friedrichsthalianum (assembly GCA_019149425.1). NCBI lineage: Eukaryota > Viridiplantae > Streptophyta > Magnoliopsida > Myrtales > Myrtaceae > Psidium > Psidium friedrichsthalianum. The sequence continues at coordinate 12,099 of JAGVVM010007298.1, forward strand.
GTAATGCATGAATAAAATAAATACGCAAATCATGAGGAAATATTTTTTGTGAAAATAAATTCTCATTTTTGTACAATATAAATGAAAAAAGAAAAATTAAAATTTAGGTGTCAACAATATCTCTTAAAGGTTGCAAGAGCTCTCAAATACCAAGCTTTTGTTCCTAAATAATTCTAGGGTGATTGTGTGGTTACTGCTACTTACTTGGTTAATCGCATGACAAGTAAAGTCCTTAGTGGTGGTAATCCTTTCCAATTACTTTATGAAAAATTGCCTTTCATTGATCATCTACAGACATTTGGATGATTATGTTATGCAATAACTATAAGGCCTTGGGCTAAGATGGATCTTCGTGCCACCCCATGTGTTTTCATGGGATATCCCACTCTACAAAAATGTTATCGAGTTAAGGAAATATCTACTAGATATTTCTTCATTAGTAGGTATGTTATCTTTCATGAATATGTTTTCCCTTTCAAGATGGGACGTCTTCATCTTTGATCACTTTGGATCGTCCTAATTTCTTAGAAAAGGATGTCTCGGCCTGTACTCCTCCATATTTTGTTGCTCCGCTGGCATCGATTGCATCAGTTCCAACAAAAAGTCTGGAAGCGACATCAGAATCATCTCTTTCGAATGTTCCCTCATCCCCTATTACTGAATCTTCATTGTCACTAGTGGCTTCTTCACCAGATTCTTCTCAAGTTCCTCCGGAGTAGCTATTACGTTCTAGGTGTACTATTTGGCCGCCTACATGGACCAAAGATTATAACTGTTATGCATCCAAAGCTTCAAGTAACTACTATATTGTATCATCCTACGTCTCTTTCAATCGCCTTTCTCCCACATATATGTGCAGCATTAGCCGAATTTCCAAGGAAAAGGAGCCCTCTTCATACCAAGTAGCTGCATGAGATCCTCGATGGTAAATGACAATGGAAGCTGAACCCAATGCACTCATTGAAAATTACACATGGGACATCGTTCCTTTACCTCAACATCGAAAATCCATTGGATGCAAATAGGTCTACAAGATCAAATTCTAGGCTGATGGATCTGTCGAACGTTACAAGGCTCGTTTAGTGGCACAAGGCTTCACTTAGAGGAAGGCTTCGATTACCATGAAACATTCTCACCAGTTGTGAAGAAAGTTATTGTTCACTCTTTCTTCTCAATTGCAGCTGCACGCCCTTCATCAAATGGATGTCAACAATGCTTTCCTTCATGGAAACCTCGATGAAGAAATTTACATGAATCTTCCACTGGGATTATGCAGACATGGGGAGTCTCATGTATATCATCTTCATAAATCCTTGTACAGTCTCAAGTAGGCTTTCAGGCAATGGTATGCCAAGTTTACAGATGCTCTAACAGTAGCAGGGTTCCAGCACTCAAAACACAATTATGCCCTATTCACATGGACTTCAGGTACTGCGTCCATTTATTTGCTGATTTATGTCGATGGCAAACCTATCGTGGGAAATGATGAGTCTCACATTGAGAAGTTCAAGAGATATTTGCATTCTACATTTCACATCAAAGACTTAGGAGCTCCAAAACATTTCCTTAGCATTGGAATTGTATGTTATGATAAAGGAATCAATCTCAGTCAGCAGAAGTTCGCATTGGAAATTATGTCCGAAATCGGCCTATCAGGATGCAAATCTGCTGTCATTCACATAGAACAAAATGTCAAGATGATAAGCCATGAATATGATTTAGGGACCTTTGCATCCACCGAAGATCCACTACTCAAGGACTCAACGGGATATCAGAGATTTGTAGGGAAGTCGATATACCTTACTATGACAAGACCTAACATATGATATGCAGTTCATATATTAAGCTAATTCATGCACCAGCCAAAGCAATCTCATATGAAAGCAGCATTGAAGGTAGTGAGGTACCTGAAGGGATGTCTAGGGCTCGGAATTTTCCTATCTTGCGACTGCAACATGAAAATGATAGCTTTTTGTGACACCGATTATCCAAATTGTCCAATGACAAGATGATCTATTACTGGTTTCTGCATGAAGTTGGGAAAGTCCTTGATTTCATGGAAAACGAAAAAGCAAACAACAGTGTCCTTGTCATTTGCAGAAGCAGAATACGGCGGCATGGCGAAGATCATCTGTGATGTAGTCTGGTTACGAGGATTACTTTCCTAATCTCGGGGTACAAGTGGATGGACCAACTAAATTATTTTATGATAATGATGCAGCATTCAAGTTGGCAGCAAATCCAATTTTCCATGAAAGAATGAAGCACATTGAGATTGATTGTCACTTCACTCGAGATAAAATTCAAGAGGGAGTTCTAGTCACTAGATGGATTGGGACTGTGGAACAACCTGCAGATATCTTCACCAAACCATTATGTCAAAGGCAGCATGCGTACCTCCTAAGCAAGTTGGGCGTCCTGGATATATATAGGCCGTCAACTTGAGGGGGAGTGCTGGAGATCCTGATTGAAGATTATGCTCCGACTGATTGAAGATTACGCTTGGAGATTGACCTTGATTGATTTAAGATTGATTTGATTAATTTGTACTTTAGGAAGATACAAATCATGTACGTTTATTTCCTTTTTATTTTCTATCTTGTCAATATTATAAATGTAAAGACGATACAATACATAGTAGACAGAATACTTGACTATATTTCCTCTCATCTTTGTTCTTGTTCATTATTCTCTTTCAGAGATGTTTTCAATTGGACTTCATTTTGTCTTTTAAGCTTTTACTTAAAAAGGAGCAAGAAACCTTTTCTTTCCTTTGTTAATGTCTCTACCCCTTCAATCACTCGAAATTACAAAACCGAGGTCATAGTGGGGTTTGGATATTCTTTACTAGCTATTGAGAGCTTTGTATCATCTTGGTAAGGCGATTACATGGCTCCGTTTATTTGCAAAAAATGAATATCTAAAAATAATTTTTTAAAATTGGTTGTTTGTATTGCTTATAAAAATGAAAGAACTTATAAGCTTGTGACCTCACTTACCAGAGAAGCTATTAAATATCATGAATTTTTTCCGCTATAACTTTTTGCTTAAATTAGGCCTGTTCATCTTTCTTATATTTTTATGGTTTCTTTGCCAAAATAATCTTCATAAATTCATTTATATGCCTCTTAAGTTGTGTAGTTTGAGGAGTTTTGTCTTGTTGTCAAATCTATTAGTTCTCAAGGGCTTGGGGGATCTCCCTTTTTGAAAGTAAACTTTCATTGACAATGATTCTAATGGATAGCTACTTACTCGTAAGTGAATCTCTTACTCATGTGCCAACAGGCACGCGGTCTTGTTTTGCTAGTAAAGGGATTGGGTGGGGCTAGAGAGTATCAAGTCTGGGGCTCGATCTCGATGAGCATCGCCCACACATGTACATAAAAGAGAGGAGTGAGACAAAAAGAAGAAGAAGAAGTCTCTTACTCTCATTGCGGGGCGCAAGAAAGCATGGAGATAGAAATATTTATGGAGCCTATTGAGAGATCTCCAACTTGGCGATGGTCATACTATGGCCTCAAGCAACAATGCGGGTAAATGCAGAATTCTCAAGTATTAAAGACCCAAATTTGTCACTAACGGTGAGGAAAATTGTCCAAAAAGTCCTAAATCTATTATACAGCGGCCAATTCAGTTCTAAACTTTTTAAATTTACCAATTTAATCATATTTTTTTTTATAGTTATCCAATGTTAGTCCTTTTTGAACAATTTTGGTTGGAATTACCAACGTGGTGGTCTAGTCGGCGCCAACTGTCCTATGTGGCAAAAATTGCCCATGTCAGCACCGGCTATGCCATGTATGACGGCCGGCGGGCGCCGCTTGAATAGGCACGTCAGCGATATCCGGCTAAAATTGATCGAGTGGACTACAATGGATAATCGTAAGGCGTGTATGATTAAATTGACAAAATTGAAAAGTTCGGGACTGAATTAGTTGCCACACGATATTTTTTAGGTATTTTCCCAAACAATTTTCCCTAAGGCCATCATTAATGACCCCGCGACGACGATTGCAAAAAATTTCCTTCAGTGGCAATGTATTGATGGGATAGGCGATTGGCCATCAGCCCTCACTAATCAACATTAAGGACATGCTTTTCTCTGGCTTTTAGGGGCCACTTTTGCCCGTTGCCCGTCGTGTTTTCCCTAGTAGGGATGGTAATGCTCAGATGGACAGCTACATTGCATGCCCTTAAGTTAAAAGGGTCTTGGAAATGATTATCGCACATTCCTAAGCATGAAGTCCACGGGCAAGACGAACCCATGAAACTTCACAATAAAATGGAAAAAAAAAAAGGTGACTGGGAGGTTTTTTTTTTTTTTTTTTTTTTTTTATACGCGTCCATGCACTTTCCTTGCTCTAGACGACTAAGGTTTTATAAAGGGAGTCCCGTGTAGTGTTTGTTCACTTCCGGACATCCCCCTCCTCCTCCTCCTCCCAAATCAACCGACCTACACGCAACCCTCGTTCGACACGTAGATTAAAAAAAAATCTAAATTTATTATATTTATGCCAATTTAATTTTAATTTTTTTAATTGTGCCAAATTTTTTTTTATAGTAATTGTGCAAATTGAATCTTAAAGTTTTTCGCATTTTGCCAATTAAGTCGAGCCAACTAATTTTGGCCTGAAATTGATGAGATTGACGCCGACCGTCCTATGTGGCTATGCTGGCAGGAGGTCGCCAGCCACCAGCCGAGGCCCGACAACCTCCGTTGGCTCTCAAAAATAAAGAAAAGAAAAGAAAATATTAATAACAGTTCATAAATAATAAATAAGAAAATTTTCACGTTAGTGCCGACAGTGTTAAGCAGGACGATCGGTGTCCATGTCATCAATTTTTTGGTTAAAATTTGCCGAATGGACTCAATTGACACTATATGAAAAGATTTAGTATTCAATTCACACAATTAAAATATTTAGTACATGACAACAAAATTGCGATAGGTTTAAGACCTTTTTGATAATTTTCCCGACGAACTCCTCCCTCCACCTCGACATTCCGTTACTTTGTAATGAACTTTACCTCTTGCAACGCAAGCCAGCGTAAATTCAATGATGCGAAGGGAAAAACAAAAATCATGACTCTATCGATTGAATAGCAAAAGATCTCGCGACTTACGTGTCGCACATTTTTTCGTCCGATGGTCGGTACAGTTGATTCGATAACTCTCTCGGTTGAAATTCGACAATGACTTGTTTTACTGAGTCAAGATGTGTCGAGTTTGATGATTAGCATTTATTCTCAACAAGGAAATTCAGCTCCTTATTTTCGTCAAATAAAATAAAAATAAAATACGTATCTTGAAAAGATTGGAGGGTAGTCCTAAATAGCTAAACGTGGCAGATCCGTCAAGGGTTTCGTTGAGGAAAAGAGTTCTTCATCAATCAAACTTCCTATTTTAGATATGGCAATCTATTACTTTCTTCTCGGTGCCGAGTACGCTTGGCAACGTATCCCTTCCTTGTTAAACGGGTGAGACAGATCGAGAGAATTACCAAAAAAATTTCTAAATTTATTGCGATTATACCAAATCAATCCTTAACATTTTGTTTTATCAATCTGATCATAAATCTTTTGCATTTGTCACGATTCAGCCCATTTGATTAATTTTGGGTGGACGGTGTTGACATGGACTTTTCTTAATAATACTTGAATTTTTATAATTTTTTTCTTCTTTTTTTTTAATTTATATTTTCTGCAAAACTTAGGGTCGGTGATGGCCGAGACGCCCTCACCTAGATCTGGGCAGGCAAGGGGCCTGCGGCCATAGGCCACAAGCAAGGGTGTCGCGGTGCTAAGTGTTGGAAAAAAAATTAAAGAAAAGAAAAAAAATCATTGAAAAATAATAATATTATTAAAAAATTCACGTTAGTGCCATATTGTCCTGATCGGCCAAAATTTGACGGATGGAATGAATTGGTACAAATACAAAAAGTTTAGGACTAAATTGACAAAAAAAAAGGGATTTATGACTGAATTGGCACGATTATAATACCTTCAAAACCTTTTTGGTAATTTTCCCGAAAAAGACCCATATTGCAAGTTGATCTGGTACTTTAGGGAAGGTATCTTCGTTTGGATGTCATTCGACGACTCTGGTGGTCCATTTAGAATCACGAAAGCTCGGATGTGACGGATCCACAAACTAAATAATTTGTGATAAGAAGTGGAGTTCATGTGATAACACCTTGAAAATGTAGTTCCATCGATCGCCTCTTTTCGCTCTTTTTGATTAGCGCAAAAAAGAAAAAAATTCATTATTAACAACACTTCTAACTATTTTCGTGCTTGATAAATATATTCTTCATCTATTCCTTTTGTAAGCGTTAAATATTTTGCTGATCGTCCATTTTTGGCGAAACAAACACACATTTTGTCTTAGGTGAACAAGCCCTCGCGTCACCGACCTCGTGAAGGACGTAAGATGTGAACCTAAACAATCACACCCTTTTTTCAGAATTTGGTACTTAACTGATGTTTGCGTTGCATTTCGCGTCTTCTCCTCCCCGTTAAAAGGTTTCGTTATCTTTGTTAGGTCGCTCTTTTAGTATTTCTAATTGTTCTTCCTTTTGTTATGTCGACGCGATCTACAAGTCTTTGATTTTTAATTCTTTTTTCGGTAATATATATTGTTTTTTAATCATGGACACGAGTGCAGAAACTCGGCTACCTAGAGGCCCATGAATTGATCCCGCAAGTCTTCGATAGCGGTTAAATTCATATTTTGTACCCGTGCAACTGGCGCTAACCCAAAACAATTAACACCCAATAATTATACTTTTTTTCGAAAAAAAAAAAAGAACAAATTTGTTTCATTATACACGATCTGTGTGACAGGTTTAACATTGTATTTTGTTAGATGTTACCTCGAGTATTTGTTATGCATGAAGTCACCACAATGTTAGTTTATCTACTTAGGACTTCACAATTTAGCCGTATGAATTTTTGGAATATGTGGAGATTTTTCTCGTTTTGCTAAAACGGAATTCTATGCAGAGATGAAAAGCTTCATGGAACTCCTAGAAGAAGTCGACAACCAAGTTATGGTCCAGACTCAAGAGAGAGAGAGAGAGAATCAATGGGCTTTTTTTTTTTTTTTTTTTTTACGGGAGAGTAGATTCCTCACTGGTCCCAATTGGGCCTAGAAGATGTCTGGGCCCATGAAACGTGAGCGAATTCCTTTGCTAAGCCCACGTTCCACCCTCATGAAAAATCAAGCGCGTATTGATGAGGAAACATAGGTGTAACGTGCAAGGCGGGAAATGGGACCAACATTAGAGTGTTGGGAATGATTTCACTTGGTGAAGTCTTTTAGTACGGATTTCAAATCCAACCTTCAAGAAAAGGGAATGCCTGCTTAGGCGATCATCGTTGAGCGCGGGGTCGAGACGGCAGCGGGGACACAAAATCCTAGTTCGTGGTAGAGGTAATTATTAGGCTGGCTTGGGTTGGGTCGAATGTATTGCCCAAGCCGGCCAAGGTTGGGTGCCGGGGCTTTCTCATGTTAGAATGCTGCCCGAGCCCTCCCTAGGTTCATATAGCCCTCCTAGTCCCCTTTCCATCATGGGGATGGGGATGAAATTCTCAACCCATGAAACCCGCCCCGACCCGAGTCATTTGAAAATTGATCCAACCTGATCCGAACGGATGAAGAAAAGTCAACAATCCGCACCTGACTTACCCTTATTCGAAATACTTTGAATCGAAGAAGAACCCGAATCATTTAGCCATATGAACCTAGAGAACTTTCGCGACCCCCGAAAAAAAAAAACCCTAGAGAACTTGAATTATTCAACCACCAATGCCCGACACGACCCGAAATCAAAGATAACCAATTACAACTCAACATGGCTGAACCCATGCAAATCGAACTCGAAAGCAGAATTTCATAAATCAACATGGCACAAACGTGAATACGACGCAAAATGAAATTTAACACATTGAAGTTGATCCGACCCGCGACTAGTAATGCCTACACCAAACTCGAGCCACATCCGGAAAGCGAACGGACCGGAACTGAACCACTCTGGAAATGATTAGAATCCAATCCGATTCGCACACGAAAGTTTGTTAACCGAAATGACACGCATCCATATACATCTCGAAATCAAAATTAAGTGGACCGAAACAATTCGATCGGCCGGTTTGTCACCTGTCGACAAGACTTCGAATGCGAGGCCTCACCTTGGCCCTGCCTACCTCCATCATAACGAATAGGTTAGTTCGACGCAATCGGAATCAAATGGGTAGGCTTGAGCGGGCTAATCCTTGAGTGAAAAAAAAAGTCAAAACCCTTTTTTT
>JAGVVM010007299.1:0-23473 GCA_019149425.1 Psidium friedrichsthalianum
AGGTGCTAAATTTGGGAATTTCCTTGTCTACACTCCTCCCCGCTCTATTCCCTTGAGGAGTCCAATGCATACTGTCTGGTGTCGGTGTATGATTTCAACTTGAAGGTTTGCAGTCCCGTTACCACGGAGCATGGTGATCAATCAGGAATATGGATGTCCTGGACGAGAGGCGTTCCCTCCGCCGCTCGTTATCCGAGCGATGACTGGATCCAAAGACCCGGGGAACATAGCAATGTGGAGAATCCGAGAAAACTTTAGCTTCGGTTTTCGGTAGTAGCCATTAACCCAACCCAGCGAACCCAGCGATCATAGAAGAGTCTCAAACAAAAAAAAAAAAAAAGAAGGAGGGTAACGACGGGCTGAGCAGGAAAAGACACAAATACCTGGTGGTGGCTGGTGAAGGAAGAAGACGTCCGTACTGAAGGAAACAAATTTGCAAAAATAAAGGAGGACATGTTTAAAGCGCGGGGGGAGAGGCGAGTCAGAGAAAATGGATAGGAAAGAAAGGAAGGGCCGGGCTTCTTTCTGTTTATATGGGCCTCAAAACGATGGGCTTCAATTTAAGTATCCCTACTCCTACCTATCCTTAACTTGCCCGGGGTCACGGGCACTCACAGCCAATTGCCTGCCTGTCGACTCACGTGGTGTTTTTTTGGAGGAACAAAAAAAGAAAAATAAAAAAAGGAAAACGGGAAGACAAGAAACGAAAAAGAAAAAGTCGAAAAAGGAAACCCTACCAAAAAAAAAAGACAGAAAAGAAGAATTCGAATTGCGGATTTTTTTGGTTCAGTTCATTCAAGGGCAAAATCAATTCGATTCAGGCTCACAAAACACCCTAATATGCAGTAAAACCAATTGTTGAATGGGCTATCATTGCCCTGAATATTTTTTTTTTTTTTATAAAAATATATATTTAAAAAATTCTTCTAATTTTTTTTTTCTTTTAATCTATTTCTTTTTCTTTTTTTTTTCTTTTTCTTCTTTCCTCTCTCACCCTTGGTGTCCTTTTTTTTTTTTTTCCCTACCAATTCTGGCGCGGGTCACCCATACCAGTCCCTCCCCCCGCCCCACCATAGGAGAGTCTATATACCAATCCTCACCCACGTTAGAAAAGCATCACCGCCCCCCTCGCTGAGCATGGATGAAAGCCAAAGAAAAAATTAAAAAAAATAGAAAGAAAATTTAAATATATAAATTTTTAGAAAATTTAAAACTTTATGAAAATTATCCACGTGAGGAACCTTGCCTACAAAGGATGGCTTGACTTCAAAATAAGAGTCTAGGTAAACTTATACTATCTTTCCATGCAAATGACACTGACTTTATAGGCGGATTTCAATGAAGCCTGAGAGAATCAGTCTCGAGAGGCAACCCAACTTAATGACTTTCAAGACCAACCGGAAAACTTAAATTTGGGTCGCGACATTGAATGGTGACCATAAGAAGGACATTTATCCACGCAAGCTAGTGTAGAAAGTAACAGTGCTTGACGCTATAAAGTATGTTGAATCTACATTCAAAACATTTTCCAGTAAACCCAAGGGACCATCCGAAAATGGCATAAACAATGCTGATATGGTTGATCAAGTGAAAAGGTTGACCAAGACTATACCCAGAAGTTTCATCTAGAGGCTTGCTTTCTTGGATAATTTATAATCATCGACGCTCCTCGTCTATATTCTTCAAGTGCCGCAGACAACCTATTTATTGTTGTTAAATTCAATGTTTTGTTTCATCATCATTCGAATTCCCTTTTGTGGGGAAAAAATGATTCATTGATTTATAAACCTACCATCTCTTAAGATTAAGGGTAGATCTTGATGATGCCAATACCAATAGGATTTTGTAATTTACCTTCTAGAATGGTATTTTACTCCTACAAATCTGGTCATTAAAATCAATTTCAGCCATATCTTTACATAAGATGATGCTCTCAACCTTAATTGTGGCCTTGACCATTTTCATGCTCTTAAAGCATTTGTATCCTTTTGAACCTTGGACTCATAGGAAAATAGACTAATCTCTAGTCTATCTCTACCGCCTTATCCAGAGTCATATTAGACAAGTCTTAGCATTAATAGCGTTGACCTTTGGAAATATCAACACTAATTAAGATTTTCCTAGGGGCCATGTGCACCAAATATACAATAACCCATATGAAACTTCACTATATTTTGAAATACATTTACAATAGTAGCGGAAAATGCCGTCGATGACGTGAAACCTCATTTTTGGAAGAGAAAGTTAATAGATGGCTGTGAGAACAAACATCTGTTGCATGGAGGGAGCATGTGGGAAAAAAATGGATGAAAGAGGAAAGATGATATCTTTTTTGTCCTACCGTCTGCCCTTTAGCCTCTAGACCTAGTACAAAGCCATGTCAATTTCATTGATTTATTTTTCTAGTATTAGGAGTAAGAAAATGAAATTTCACAAATCAAGAAAAGGAATTGGAACTATAACCATCATTAAACCTTGCTAAACAATGAAAATGCGGATGATGAAATAAAGATGCTTCCCTCGCTACCTTGATAATTACCAACTTAAATGTCCAATGTAGTTAGTTCACTTGTTTTAATCTTGAACTGAGATGTTAAAAGTCTTATAATACTCATCAACTTTCAACACTTCTCTATATATGTTTCTTTCTTTATTTGTAACATCATTCATCTTGATTGCTCAAGCTTTACGGTGCAGATTTTGTTTGGCATTTGTGATTGCTGTATTTTAAAATTTATCAACACTGGTAACATTATGTCTTTAACTAAAGGAAACAATTCAGTTGTGGACAAGGATAACTTTTAGTGTTTTTATACTTGAGAAGTATCTATAACAATTCCCTATCATAGATGAAAACTATGAGCAAAAATTGATAAAATTTAAGGAAACATAATTAGGCAGTGGCAAGGATGTGTCACAATTCCACCGGTCATATTATGAATGACTTTGACATTCCTATATTTACTCTATCTTATAGCCAGGTCTTTCCATAAATTGGTTCTCAAATTTCCTTTGATTTTCTATGGCTTAAAAATTCTTGGTAATGATCAAAACTAGAGGTGGATAGAGCTAAAGCATCCAAGATGAGGGGGAAGTGTATTGAAGTTGCGTAGAATCAGAGGTGGAAGATATGTTGGTGGAGGACATGCTGCAGTAATGGAAGTGGATAGAGAATACCTAAGCTGAGAAAAATATTGGGTTTGAGCCAGATCATAGAAAATTTGACACGTATCATATGGACCCACTTTTTAGATTTTTCACAACTTCTCTTTTTACTCAATTTTTTTTTTTCGCAAGACACCCTCACCTCTCTCACTTCAATCTTCACAGGTTCAACAAAATAACCATAGCCAAGTCGCGGTTGAAGCGGCCTCGTGCTCGTCTGTAGCCGACAGAGAGGGAGCCGCGGGCTGAGTCGCCGAGATCACGAGTGGCGAGGACACAGCGGCAAAAACAAGGAGGCGGTGGTAGGGGTCAAGGTATGGTTGAGGTAGGTGGATATGGGTGGTAGTGGTGGTGGCAGTGCCTGCAACGGTGGCGTGGATGAACAAGAGAGATCTCGCGTCGGGTTGAGAGTAAGTTCTCAACAAACCGATGAAACCAAAAAAAATAAAAATAAAAAACCAAAAGTTCATCATCTCAATCCACCGATCTAAATAGGAAAAACAAGCGACCTTAGGTTGGGAAGTTGGTCTTGGCCTTGGCACCGTTGAACTCGTTGGTAGTAGCTGCATTGTAGGCGCGCGTAGCCTCCTCGGCGGTGTTGAAGGTGCCGAGCCACACCCGGGTCTTCTTGCCGGGGTCCCGAATCTCGGTGGCGTAATGGCTCCAAGGCCTCTTTCAGACGCCACAGTAGCGGATTTCCTTGAGGCCATTATGGTTTAGGATGGTGGCATTGAGCTTTTCTATTGGAGCCATGATTTTTCTTTCTTTCTAATTTTTTTTTCTAGTGGTTTCTTCTGCGAGAGAGAGAGAGAGAGAGAGAGAGAGAGAGAGAGAGACATGGTGGCTTGAGGGAGGAGCCTATGACGAGGGAGGTGAGGGGTGTTTTAGGGGAAAAAATTGTGAGTGAAAAGAGTTGTGAGAAATCTAAAAAGTGAGCTCCACGTGACAAGTGTCAAATTTTCTATAATTTGGCTCAGAGATAACTTAGCACTTCAAAAGCACCCAATATTTTCACCACCTCTGAAAAGTTATACAATTTGGCGGTAGGATAGAGATGGTATCAGGGTAGAGAAGCCCTATCTTGCCACGTTTTAAGTCGACTATCATCTCTGTCAAATAATTATTTGAAAATTCTTAGCTTTATATGCTAGGAATGTAGTCTACTTGCTCCTCTTATGTTAGGGTGTAAGCGTTGGAAAGAAAACTCGAACCTAATGACCCACAGACTTCAACATAAAGCACAAGATGACAGTTGGTACCTTAGAATCCAACAAAAGAATAGAGAGGAAACCTAAGAATCGAGTAACTCCACTGTCCAACATTAAACAAGCAACTCTACAATCCAAGAGAAACTTTGCCCAAACTCACCCAATATGGATTAATAGGAGCTGTACTCATTGAGCATAACCAGTGTCTCATCTAATTTTATTCTGAACTAGCTGAAAGGAAACTTAAACAAGAGCAGTTTTGGGACTCCATATGATGCCTGTCCAAAGACCTTACTTCTCGAAAAAATATTATGGGAATAAGAGCAAGAATTAAGACAAAGACATCTTTTGGCAAGAGCTTTTTACACTTATGTCCTCAAATGTCTGCCAAACATTATATCTACACAATGGAATCATGAAATCAATTTGTTTTATCTTAGATCCCTAAAATATATTCCAATTATCACAATGCATAATGTATCCAATGAACATCGACATGTCACTAGGCATCAAATTTCAAGATATTACAATTCTAGCAAGCAAACATATAGTGAGTAAGCAAATCCCCGACTAAGAAAATAATTGACCACATCTTGCAATCCACACAGATGACACCTCAACCCATTCCACTCTCTTTGTCTCTCTCTACTAACCGCCTCCCACATATAAACAATTTTGTTCGTTCAATTCAGTTGAGAGATAATAGAGGAAAAAAAAGGTTTTACATCAGTTGAGGGATAATAGGAAAAAAAATGGATGACCCACTCTACCGTAGAGGGGATTGAAACCATATGTTCACCAATCCTCCATTTTCTCTCTCATTGAAACCGCCTTTGTACCTACACTTGGCTTTAATAATATGAAGACTATTGTCTTTCTATGAATGGGATGACGCTGGTAGTTGTGAAGATAGGAAGTCAACTAGAGGGTATACCCTTTCTATGTCCCAACTTAATCTCTTGGAGCTCCATGAAACAATGAACTATAGTGCACTCTTCCACAAAGTTCACGTATAAAGCCAATGTCAATGTTGTAGCTGAACTCATTTGGCTTGAGCCACTCTTTCACGAGCTTGTGTTCCCTTTTCAAGGTCCTCCCATCCTTTGGTACGATAATATTGATGCTACTTATTTGCCTGCAAATCTGGTTCTTCATGCTCATACCAAACATGTTGAAATCGACTTCCACTTTGTCCATGATTGTGTTGCCAAATGACAGCCCAATGTGTAGTTTATCTCTATAGCTAATCAATTGGCCGATGCTCTCACCAAAGCTCTTCTTATAGCACATTTTGAATTTTTACGAGACAAGTTGAAGATTCACGGTCTCGACTCTTCCTATTGTGCTGAAGATTTGGAATTGTATCTAAGAAATTTTTCTATTTTATGTATTTCTTTTCTTGCTAGTAAATCTTTTAGAATGTACTCTTGGGTATATAAATGCCCCTTTAAGCTTAATGGAAATACATAACGATTTCTACTTCGATAGCAAGGAACGTCAACATGTCGCTAGGCATTGAATTTCAGGATATTACAATTTTAGCCTACAAACATATAGTGAGTTAGCAAATCCCGTTGAGGAAATAATTAACCACCTCTTCTAGTAATCGACACGGATGACACCCCAACGCATTCCACTCTCTCTATTTCTCTCTCTGCTAACTGTCTCCCATATGTAAGTAATTTTGTTCATTCAGTTCAAATGAGGGATACTAAAAAAAAAAAAGGATAACCCGCTCAACCACAAAGGGGATTGAAAATAGTGTTCTCCAATCCTCCACCTTCTCTCTCGCTAAAACAACCTCATACACTTGCACTTGGTTTTGATAATATGAAGACTGATGTCTTTATAGGATTGGAAATGTAATTTGAGGTCATTCAAGATGTCACGCCCCGAACCCACGAGTCGCGCGATATCCATGTCATACATGTACAGTCGAATGGTTGACAATCACGACGGCCCAGGAAACTCGTCGCAACCAAACGACCTCAAAGTTCATTAGGCAACGGAAGCGAGCTCCTTTAATCCATTATATACAAAATGGGATAGATAGAGAGACAAATTAAATCTTTATAGCAAGTCAAGCCTTATATTACATCTCATATATAATATTCTCATATAACCAATAGGATGACATCACCTATACATCAAAACTTCAGTCAACCTACTCCGTACATCCATGTAGAGTTGCCATAGCCTTCTTTCCACATCTATTCATACGGTACTCTTGTATCTTATGTACTCCTTCTCTCTCGTTCCAAAAATGACTAAGTCGCAGTCTCAATTTCCTTCTGGATCCCCTGCCTTATCGGTATTGCACTCACTACGGGGGTCGGGGTTCTGAAAGCAGGAAAATCACCTATGAGAACAAATCTCAGCAAGCTAACCCCTAATCCCCTTCTCAAGAGGCTAAACAAACCCAGACCAAATTCTCAGGTCCTAACTCAGGCACTCAAAATCACTAGGCCAAATTCAATTACCTTAAACCCGTTCAAATTTAGAAAACTCGCCATAGAGTGGCTAAGCATATAAACCATTTATAACATGTCCAATCTGGGACCACACAAAATCCACATAGCACAAAAGTAATGCAACCAGTTCATGGCTCAATAACGCAATTAAACCTTCAATTAAAAACACGTCCAATCCAGGACAATCATAGCAATCACTCATGCATGCACGTTCAATCATGAGCCTCGGCTCAACAGCCAATTTGACCCGAGCCATATAGAAGCATCAAATCCGACCCCCATCATAGACGTCTCAGGTCCGTGCCTCAACCCGCGTATGGGACGCTTCAGGTTGGCACCTTATCACTCCAACTATCCCACGTCAAACGCATCAAGGTGCACGAGGCTACGTTTTTTGCCTCTCAGGCTACATTTTACGCCTCTGTGGCTACATTTTACGCCAAGTGATTTCTTGCTACATATTACGCCAAGTCACAATGATATGCAATCATACAAGCGAAAATCGTCGCACTCGCCTTTCAGGCAATAAAACCAATCAAATTCATTTGGGAAAAATCATCGGCTAGGTACGTTAGGGTACCTTTCAAAACACGTTTTCCAAATATTTTGATTCACATGGCCGATACCATGGCCAAACCAATCAATTTGTTTTACGTGCACAATTTTATTAAAATGCCCAATTTCTCACGTGGGACCCAAAATGGCCAAAGAATTAATTCCAAGTGTTCGTGGAATATCTTCAAATATTATTTTGAATACAAACACGAGCCCCCAAATATTTGGAATAGTAATATAAAATATTGTTCCGACCCGATTTTGCATAAAATGCTCCATAAACGCATTTTTCGGTACTTGATCCACACGGGACTCACAAAACTTGTCATTTTCAACTCAAAGTCAAATTGGGCAGCATGTGAACAGTATTCGTGGGTCGTGAACAGTGACTTCCAAAATACTATTTGGCCCGTTTTTGAATAAAAGTCCCAAAAATCCAATTTTTCAATACCCGAATCTCGTGAGACCCACATCAACCACCTCAAATACCCTTATTCAAACATGGACAGCAACATTTCACCAATC
Organism: Psidium friedrichsthalianum; assembly: GCA_019149425.1. Lineage (NCBI taxonomy): Eukaryota > Viridiplantae > Streptophyta > Magnoliopsida > Myrtales > Myrtaceae > Psidium > Psidium friedrichsthalianum. Next base: position 7,925 of record JAGVVM010007299.1, read on the forward strand.
CACAGCATATTCACAGCCCACAGAAATTGATTTCCTCAAAATACGCCGATTACGATAAATTTTTCTAAACCGATTTATCACGAATCGGCCCTAGACCTAATCCATGGCAAGCCTAACATCATGAGCGAAGTCTAGAGGTTTAACTTACCTAAACGAACTTGAAATAGGGCTGAGGATGTTACTAAGAAGCGGTGGTGATCGGTAATGGGGCGCGAGAGACGATGGCAAGCGAAGGATGCCGACAAGTGAGGGACGATTATGACTCCACGATGGGGAGCGAGCAACAGAGGTGACTCCATGACCGACCAGAGATCAACAATGGCGACCGAGCAATGGCGCTGACTCCATGAGCGACCGACGGAGGCAAATCCATAAACGATTGACAGTGGCGAATCCACGAGCGGTTGATTTTTTGAGGGGATCGGAAACCAACAACAGCAATCGATGATGATGAATCCATGTGTGCACTTGTGTATGGAGTCCACCATGGTAACTGCTTGTAAAAATTTTTCACATAAGATAATAAAATAAATTGAAAAATCTACATAATTCATATGGCCGGAATTTAGCCGGATTGGCACTGAAGTGCACAATTTTCTTCGAACTCGACACTAAAGTGAACGTTTTTAAAATTTTGGCACTAAAGTGCACGTCGTATATAAGTTTTGGCATTTGCGGTATATTTTTCCCGTTTCATCATCATTTGAATTCGTTTTTGTTGGGAAAAAATGATTCATTGATTTACAAACCTACCAGCTCTTAAGATTATGGGCAGATCCTGATGACAACAATACTCAATAGGATTTTGTAGTTTACCCTTCAGCATGGTATCTCACTCTTACAAAGTTGGTCATTGAACTCAATTCCAGCCACATAGTCACATAGGATGATGCTCTCAACCTTAACAGTGGCCTGACCATTTTCATGCTCTTAAAGCATTTGTATCCTTTGAATTTTTTTTTTTCAATTAAAGAACTCAACACAACCACAGACTCATAGGAAAATAGACTAATTGCTAGTCTATCTCTACCGTATCTGGATTCATATTAGATAATTCTTAGGTTTAATAGCATTGTTCTCTGGAAATATAATTGTGATGCATTGGAGATGTATGACTACAAAAGATCATTGCGAATCAAGATTTTACCAGGGGCCATGTGCACCAAATGTACAATAACCCATTTGAAACTTTACTATATTTTGAAATACATTTACATTAATAGCAAAAAATGCCACCAATGTGAAACCTCACTTACGGAAGAGAAAGTTAATAGATGGCTATGAGAACAAACGTCTGTTGGAGGGCGCAAGGGGAAAAATGGTTGGAAGAGGAAAGAGCATATCTATTTTGTCCTACAATCGGCGCTCTTAGCCTTCGGACCTAGTTTAATGCTATGTCAATTTCATTCATTTATTTCTCTAGTCTCAGGTGTAAGAAAATGAAATACCGCAAATCAAGAAAAGGAATTGGAACTATAACCATCATTAAACCTTGCTAAACAATGAAAATGCAAATGAGGAGATTAAGATGCCTCCCTCGCTACTATAATTACCAACTTAAATGTCCAATGCAATCAAAACAGTTCACCTATTTTAATCATGAACTGAGATCTTAAAAGTCTTATAACCCTCATCAACTTTCAACACTTCCCTATTTGTGTTTCTTTCTTGATTTCTAACCTCATTTATATTGATTGCTCAAGCTTTAGTGTGCAGGTTTTGTTTGGCATTTATGATTGCCATATTTTAAAATTTATCAACACCGGTAATATTATGTCTTTAACTAAAGGAAACAATTCAATTTTGGACAAGGACAACATTTGTTCTTTTGATACTTCAAAATATATATAACAGTTCCCTATCATAGATGGAAATCGTGAGTAAAAATTGATAAACTCTGATGTAATCTTGCTTTTCAAAAGAGGGAACAGAACCATGCATTGGCAAGGATGTGTCACAATTCCACAATTCACATTATGAATAACTTTGACATTCTTACATTTGCTACTTGTAGCCAAGTCTTCCCATCATTGGTTCTCAGATTTCCTTTAATTTTCTATGGCTTAAAATTTCTTGGTAATAATCAAAACTAGAGGTGGATAGAGCTAAAACATCTAAGACTAGGGCGAAGTGTACGAATAAATGGGAAAATGGCATTGAAGTTGCATAAAGTTAGCGGTGGAAGACATGTTGCAGTAAGGACATGCTAGTGTGAAGAAAGTGGATAGAGAATACCCAAGCTGATCACCATCTCTGAAAAGTTATACAATTTGGCAATAGGATAAAAATGGTATCGAGGTAGAGAATCCCTATCTTGCCAGTCTACTGTCATATCTTTCAAAAGAATAAAGAGGAAACCTAAGAATTGAGCAACTCCATAGGCCAACATTAAACAAGCAACTCCAGTCCAAGAGATCCTTTGCCCAAACTCACCCAATATGGATTAATACGAGTTGCACTCATTGAGGATAACCTAGCAAAATTCCTTGTCGGGGAAGTTCTAACCAGCACGAAAGGCTGGTGTCCCATATAATTTTATTCTAAGTTAGTGGAAATGAACCTTAAGCAAGAACAGTTTTTGGACTCCATATGGTGCTTGTCCAAAAACCTTACTCCTCAAAAAAATATTATAGGAATAAGAGCAAGAATGAAAACAGAGACATCTTTTGGTGAGAGGTTCTTACACTTATATTCTCAAATGTTCGCTAAATATTATATCTATATAGTGGAATCATGAAATCAATTCATTTTATCTCATATCCCTAAAATATATTCCAATTATCACAATACGTAATTTGTCAAATGAATGTCAACATGTCACTCGGCATCAAATTTCAGGATATTACAATTTTAGCATGCAAACATATAGTGAGTTAGTGTCAATAAAAGCTCAAAAGTGCTATGCATTGTTCATCGCAGTTCTCCCTTGTTTTCTATTGTTTGCCACACTATTCCTCATCTTGAATCTCTGCAGTTCACTGAGATCAATATGTTGGTTTCTCCTAAAATTCTGTGTCTGAGGTCGCCCCTCCCCATCTTTGATCTCATCATTGGGATCTCAGTTTGGGGCCTCCCTCCTGACTTTATGACGAACCTGGTTTGAGTATTTCTATGGCCGATAGATCCACAATTCGTGAAGATCTCTTCCCACAAAAGCCCTTTGCGGCTATGGCGAAAGCTAAACACTTTGAGATGCCATCCAAGCAACTCCCTGGAGTCTGCTTTGGGTCTACCGAAGCTATCCCATACTCTAGTGTACATATTGTTCCTGCAAAGGGGAAGGTAGTTGCTGGTTTTAAGAGAGCTGGTTCTTCCTCTAGTACAAATCAAGCTCAGTAAGACTTGTGCCCTAATAGGCATAGTCGTAGCTAAGGAAGGGCATCATCTAAGCCACCCCTACATACTTCTATGGAGGCTACTTGCCCTCCTAGCACTCTTGGGCTATTGTGGTGAAATCTGCAGAAAAGGGGTACGACCTTACCTACATTCCCCCCTCTAATGTTGGTGATAGAATTGTAGTGAGAATATCTGATGAAATTCTAGAGGCTACCATCCTAAGTGGAAGGAATGCTTTGTTGGATACTATGTAGGGAAAAGACCCCCCGTTAAATTTACGTGTCGATTGCTAAAAATGTTTGGGGTGCACATCTATCCGATGTTATGGCTTAGGACGACGGATTTTACTTTTTCCAAATTCCTAATGATGATTTTCGTCGCCAAATTCTGGATAATGGCCCTATTAGATTCTCTTTTCTTCAATCCTTTTAACCGTGCTTTAGCTGATCATGAAAAAGAATAGCTCCATATCTTCTCAGTTCTCAAACTCCAAGAGGAAGCCTTTTTTAGACAGAAATCTCGGGTCCAATGGCTTAAGGATAGGATCTAAACACCAAGTACTTCCACGACTTTGTTAATAAGAGGCGCCTTGGTAATAGAATCCTTTTGGTTATGGACAGCCCTGGCATTTTGTTGATTGATCTGGCTTTGGTCCAATGGCATATTGTTTCCTACTTTGAGGGTCTGCTTACTTCAATTTCCTTGCATGGTCGTCCTTCAGTGCAGGATGTACGGTCAATTATTAAGCATTCCCTTGACTCTAATCAGATTCAATTTCTTTTACGGCCTGTGTATGATATTGAGATTCACAACACGATGTTCTCTCTAGCCATAAGCAAGGCTCCGTGGCTTGATGGTTTCAATGTTGATTTCTTTAAAACCTCCTCGAATATTGTTGATTCGTCTGTCACATTGTCTATTAAAAATTTCTTTGATTCTAGCCTTCTACTTAGGGAGACTAATACTACCATCCTTTTGCCAGTACCTAAAGTCCCTAACGTTACCGCAATTAATGACTTTAGGCCTATTGCTTGTTGCAATACCTTTTACAATGTATTACTAAGATTTTGGCTAATAGGCTTGCCCGTGTTCTTCCTACTCTTATTAGCCCTCCCCAGAATGCATTGTTCAAGGGTTGCCAAATCAGTGACTTCTTCTCGCTCAAGAATATATTTGTGGGTTCCATCATGAGCCTTATTTGCCTAAGTGTGCCATCAAATTCAATTTCCAGAAGACTTATGATATAGTGGACTGGGACTTCTTAGAGTTGATTTTGCTAGCCTTTGGTTTTCCTATGTTTATTAAGCTTGTTATGGCTCGTGTTAGCTCGCCCAAGCTTTATGTTTCTATCAATGGTGAACTCCATGGGTTCTTCTCTAGTGCAAGAGGCATTCATCAAGGAGATCCTATATCTCACTATCTTTTTACTCTTGTTATTGAGATATTCACAAGCATCCTTAATGCACAGACTAGGCTACCGGGCTTCAAATTCTTCTGGCATTGTAAAACTACCCTTTTATCCCATCTATTCTTTGCTAATGGTGTCCTCCTTTTTGCTAAAGCAAGTATGATTTCTATCTCTTTACTAAAGGAGGGACTTGATAAATTCTCCTCTTGACCTAGTTTGAGGCCTAATGTGAACAAGAGTAAGATCTTTTTCTCGAGCGGTTCAGAGGAACTTTGGGACCAGCTACTAATTTCTCTCGATTTTCAAGTTGGTACTTTGCTATTCCGGTATCTTGTTGTACCCATTATTGCCTCAAGACTTAGCAAGGTGAAATGTAACTCTTTGGTGAACTCAATCACCGCCAGAGCACAATCCTAGTCTCAACATTTTCTCTCTTTTGCCAATCACCTACAACTCATCAAGTCGATCCTCCATGCCATCCAAGTTTTTTGGATAAGTATTTTTACTCTTCCCAAGTCTATAATTTTGCATGCTGAAATGATTCTCAGATAGTTTCTCTAGAGAGGATCGGGTTTGGGTGTAGGCAGTGCTAAAGTTCCGTGGAGTGATATCTGTCTCCCCAAAGAAGAATGTGGTTTGGGCATCCATAGGCTCTTTAATTGCAATTGAACGGCTATGCTCAAGCATATTTGGATGCTCTTTACCGATAAGGAGTCTTCATGATGTAAATGGATACATACAACCTTTCTTAAAAACAAAAACTTATGGGTCGCCACTAAACCGACCTTTTGCTCCTGGGCCTAGAAGAAAATCCTAGACCTTCACGAGGATTTTCATCTCCATTTTCATTGGTGAATCGAAAATGGTTGTACTGCTTCGATTTGGTTCAACTCCTAGTACCATAGAGGGCCTCTCTATAAGATTTTCACTGATATGGATATCTATCGTTTTGGTATCTCGAGGAAGGCTACGATTTTTTAGTACTTCTCCATCGTTCCTCAATAGTCTCGAGTTACGGCCACCTTGGCCACTTAGCTTGACACTCTCCCTTCCTTTTCTCCCAAGAGTTGTGATCGTTTCATATGGTTGGGTCATCCTTGGGGTGTCTTCTCTATTGCTATTGCTTGGGACCTCATCTATTGCAAAGGGTAGGTTGTGACTTGGCACTCATTTATTTGGAACCATTGCATTGCCCCTCGGCATTCTTTTCTACTCTGGCTTATCACACTTTATACGCTCCCTACTCATGTGTTACTGCTCAACTATCGTCAAACTTTTCTTGTAGGCCCACATGGATTTTTTTTTTGTGATCATGAGAATTAATTGTCATTAATGCGTTCACCATTGTAGCCAATGAATGACTAGGATGGCATTATCATTGTGCAACAATATAAATAGATCTTCCTGGAGTTTTCATAATATCTTAAAGTATTGATAATCAACCATACATTATACACTTCTAAATGATCTTATGATTTCAACAGGTACATAATATTTGGTATTCTTCTATGGAGGCTAATCAAACAAGTGGATCTGTTGCCTCCGAGCTTCAAGGATATGCACTTTTGTGAGTTTGTAAACAAAGGTCAGTGAATATTCCACTAGAACTGGAGTATTTGCTGACCTTTCTTTATGAACTCACTAAAATACATAACCTTGAAGCTTGGAGGCAATAGATCGGCTTGTTTGATCAGCCTCCATAGAAGAGTACCAAATATTAGGTCCCTGGTGAAATCATAAGATCATTTAGAAGTGTACAGTATATGGCCAATTATCAATAATTTAAGATATACTGACACTCTAAATGATCTTATGATTTCACCAGGGACCTAATATTTGGTACTCTTCTATGGAGGCTGATCAAACAAGCCGATCTATTGCCTCCAAGCTTCAAGGTTATGTATTTTAGTGAGTTCATAAAGAAAGGTCAGCAAATACTCCAGTTCTAGTGGAATATTCACTGACCTTGTTTACAAACTCACAAAAGTGCATATCCTTGAAGCTCGGAGGCAACAGATCCACTTGTTTGATTAGCCTCCATAGAAGAATACCAAATATTATGTACCTGTTGAAATCATAAGATCATTTAGAAGTGTATAATGTATGGTTGATTATCAATACTTTAAGATATTATGAAAACTCCAGGAAGATCTATTTATATTGTTGCACAATGATAATGCCATCCTAGTCATTCATTGGCTACAATGGTGAACGCATTAATGACAATTAATTCTCATGATCACAAAAAAAAAAATCCATGTGGGCCTACAAGAAAAGTTTGACGATAGTTGAGCAGTAACACATGAGTAGGGAGCGTATAAAGTGTGATAAGCCAGAGTAGAAAAGAATGCCGAGGGGCAATGCAATGGTTCCAAATAAATGAGTGCCAAGTCACAACCTACCCTTTGCAATAGATGAGGTCCCAAGCAATAGCAATAGAGAAGACACCCCAAGGATGACCCAACCATATGAAACGATCACAACTCTTGGGAGAAAAGGAAGGGAGAGTGTCAAGCTAAGTGGCCAAGGTGGCCGTAACTCGAGACTATTGAGGAACGATGGAGAAGTACTAAAAAATCGTAGCCTTCCTCGAGATACCAAAACGATAGATATCCATATCAGTGAAAATCTTATAGAGAGGCCCTCTATGGTACTAGGAGTTGAACCAAATCGAAGCAGTACAACCATTTTCGATTCACCAATGAAAATGGAGATGAAAATCCTCGTGAAGGTCTAGGATTTTCTTCTAGGCCCAGGAGCAAAAGGTCGGTTTAGTGGCGACCCATAAGTTTTTGTTTTTAAGAAAGGTTGTATGTATCCATTTACATCATGAAGACTCCTTATCGGTAAAGAGCATCCAAATATGCTTGAGCATAGCCGTTCAATTGCAATTAAAGAGCCTATGGATGCCCAAACCACATTCTTCTTTGGGGAGACAGATATCACTCCACGGAACTTTAGCACTGCCTACACCCAAACCCGATCCTCTCTAGAGAAACTATCTAAGAATCATTTCAGCATGCAAAATTATAGACTTGGGAAGAGTAAAAATACTTATCCAAAAAACTTGGATGGCATGGAGGATCGACTTGATGAGTTGTAGGTGATTGGCAAAAGAGAGAAAATGTTGAGACTAGGATTGTGCTCTGGCGGTGATTGAGTTCACCAAAGAGTTACATTTCACCTTGCTAAGTCTTGAGGCAATAATGGGTACAACAAGATACCGGAATAGCAAAGTACCAACTTGAAAATCGAGAGAAATTAGTAGCTGGTCCCAAAGTTCCTCTGAACCGCTCGAGAAAAAGATCTTACTCTTGTTCACATTAGGCCTCAAACTAGGTCAAGAGGAGAATTTATCAAGTCCCTCCTTTAGTAAAGAGATAGAAATCATACTTGCTTTAGCAAAAAGGAGGACACCATTAGCAAAGAATAGATGGGATAAAAGGGTAGTTTTACAATGCCAGAAGAATTTGAAGCCCGGTAGCCTAGTCTGTGCATTAAGGATGCTTGTGAATATCTCAATAACAAGAGTAAAAAGATAGTGAGATATAGGATCTCCTTGATGAATGCCTCTTGCACTAGAGAAGAACCCATGGAGTTCACCATTGATAGAAACATAAAGCTTGGGCGAGCTAACACGAGCCATAACAAGCTTAATAAACATAGGAAAACCAAAGGCTAGCAAAATCAACTCTAAGAAGTCCCAGTCCACTATATCATAAGTCTTCTGGAAATTGAATTTGATGGCACACTTAGGCAAATAAGGCTCATGATGGAACCCACAAATATATTCTTGAGCGAGAAGAAGTCACTGATTTGGCAACCCTTGAACAATGCATTCTGGGGAGGGCTAATAAGAGTAGGAAGAACACGGGCAAGCCTATTAGCCAAAATCTTAGTAATACATTGTAAAAGGTATTGCAACAAGCAATAGGCCTAAAGTCATTAATTGCGGTAACGTTAGGGACTTTAGGTACTGGCAAAAGGATGGTAGTATTAGTCTCCCTAAGTAGAAGGCTAGAATCAAAGAAATTTTTAATAGACAATGTGACAGACGAATCAACAATATTCGAGGAGGTTTTAAAGAAATCAACATTGAAACCATCAAGCCACGGAGCCTTGCTTATGGCTAGAGAGAACATCGTGTTGTGAATCTCAATATCATACACAGGCCGTAAAAGAAATTGAATCTGATTAGAGTCAAGGGAATGCTTAATAATTGACCGTACATCCTGCACTGAAGGACGACCATGCAAGGAAATTGAAGTAAGCAGACCCTCAAAGTAGGAAACAATATGCCATTGGACCAAAGCCAGATCAATCAACAAAATGCCAGGGCTGTCCATAACCAAAAGGATTCTATTACCAAGGCGCCTCTTATTAACAAAGTCGTGGAAGTACTTGGTGTTTAGATCCTATCCTTAAGCCATTGGACCCGAGATTTCTGTCTAAAAAAGGCTTCCTCTTGGAGTTTGAGAACTGAGAAGATATGGAGCTATTCTTTTTCATGATCAGCTAAAGCACGGTTAAAAGGATTGAAGAAAAGAGAATCTAATAGGGCCATTATCCAGAATTTGGCGACGAAAATCATCATTAGGAATTTGGAAAAAGTAAAATCCGTCGTCCTAAGCCATAACATCGGATAGATGTGCACCCCAAACATTTTTAGCAATCGACACGTAAATTTAACGGGGGGTCTTTTCCCTACATAGTATCCAACAAAGCATTCCTTCCACTTAGGATTGGTAGCCTCTAGAATTTCATCAGATATTCTCACTACAATTCTATCACCAACATTAGAGGGGGGAATGTAGGTAAGGTCGTACCCCTTTTCTGCAGATTTCACCACAATAGCCCAAGAGTGCTAGGAGGGCAAGTAGCCTCCATAGAAGTATGTAGGGGTGGCTTAGATGATGCCCTTCCTTAGCTACGACTATGCCTATTAGGGCACAAGTCTTACTGAGCTTGATTTGTACTAGAGGAAGAACCAGCTCTCTTAAAACCAGCAACTACCTTCCCCTTTGCAGGAACAATATGTACACTAGAGTATGGGATAGCTTCGGTAGACCCAAAGCAGACTCCAGGGAGTTGCTTGGATGGCATCTCAAAGTGTTTAGCTTTCGCCATAGCCGCAAAGGGCTTCTGTGGGAAGAGATCTTCACGAATTGTGGATCTATCGGCCATAGAAATACTCAAACCAGGTTCGTCATAAAGTCAGGAGGGAGGCCCCAAACTGAGATCCCAATGATGAGATCAAAGATGGGGGAGGGGCGACCTCAGACACAGAATTTTAGGAGAAACCAACATATTGATCTCAGTGAACTGCAGAGATTCAAGATGAGGAATAGTGTGGCAAACAATAGAAAACAAGGGAGAACTGCGATGAACAATGCATAGCACTTTTGAGCTTTTATTGACACTAACTCACTATATGTTTGCATGCTAAAATTGTAATATACTGAAATTTGATGCCGAGTGACATGTTGACATTCATTTGACAAATTACGTATTGTGATAATTGGAATATATTTTAGGGATATGAGATAAAATGAATTGATTTCATGATTCCACTATATAGATATAATATTTAGCGAACATTTGAGAATATAAGTGTAAGAACCTCTCACCAAAAGATGTCTCTGTTTTCATTCTTGCTCTTATTCCTATAATATTTTTTTGAGGAGTAAGGTTTTTGGACAAGCACCATATGGAGTCCAAAAACTGTTCTTGCTTAAGGTTCATTTCCACTAACTTAGAATAAAATTATATGGGACACCAGCCTTTCGTGCTGGTTAGAACTTCCCCGACAAGGAATTTTGCTAGGTTATCCTCAATGAGTGCAACTCGTATTAATCCATATTGGGTGAGTTTGGGCAAAGGATCTCTTGGACTGGAGTTGCTTGTTTAATGTTGGCCTATGGAGTTGCTCAATTCTTAGGTTTCCTCTTTATTCTTTTGAAAGATATGACAGTAGACTGGCAAGATAGGGATTCTCTACCTCGATACCATTTTTATCCTATTGCCAAATTGTATAACTTTTCAGAGATGGTGATCAGCTTGGGTATTCTCTATCCACTTTCTTCACACTAGCATGTCCTTACTGCAACATGTCTTCCACCGCTAACTTTATGCAACTTCAATGCCATTTTCCCATTTATTCGTACACTTCGCCCTAGTCTTAGATGTTTTAGCTCTATCCACCTCTAGTTTTGATTATTACCAAGAAATTTTAAGCCATAGAAAATTAAAGGAAATCTGAGAACCAATGATGGGAAGACTTGGCTACAAGTAGCAAATGTAAGAATGTCAAAGTTATTCATAATGTGAATTGTGGAATTGTGACACATCCTTGCCAATGCATGGTTCTGTTCCCTCTTTTGAAAAGCAAGATTACATCAGAGTTTATCAATTTTTACTCACGATTTCCATCTATGATAGGGAACTGTTATATATATTTTGAAGTATCAAAAGAACAAATGTTGTCCTTGTCCAAAATTGAATTGTTTCCTTTAGTTAAAGACATAATATTACCGGTGTTGATAAATTTTAAAATATGGCAATCATAAATGCCAAACAAAACCTGCACACTAAAGCTTGAGCAATCAATATAAATGAGGTTAGAAATCAAGAAAGAAACACAAATAGGGAAGTGTTGAAAGTTGATGAGGGTTATAAGACTTTTAAGATCTCAGTTCATGATTAAAATAGGTGAACTGTTTTGATTGCATTGGACATTTAAGTTGGTAATTATAGTAGCGAGGGAGGCATCTTAATCTCCTCATTTGCATTTTCATTGTTTAGCAAGGTTTAATGATGGTTATAGTTCCAATTCCTTTTCTTGATTTGCGGTATTTCATTTTCTTACACCTGAGACTAGAGAAATAAATGAATGAAATTGACATAGCATTAAACTAGGTCCGAAGGCTAAGAGCGCCGATTGTAGGACAAAATAGATATGCTCTTTCCTCTTCCAACCATTTTTCCCCTTGCGCCCTCCAACAGACGTTTGTTCTCATAGCCATCTATTAACTTTCTCTTCCGTAAGTGAGGTTTCACATTGGTGGCATTTTTTGCTATTAATGTAAATGTATTTCAAAATATAGTAAAGTTTCAAATGGGTTATTGTACATTTGGTGCACATGGCCCCTGGTAAAATCTTGATTCGCAATGATCTTTTGTAGTCATACATCTCCAATGCATCACAATTATATTTCCAGAGAACAATGCTATTAAACCTAAGAATTATCTAATATGAATCCAGATACGGTAGAGATAGACTAGCAATTAGTCTATTTTCCTATGAGTCTGTGGTTGTGTTGAGTTCTTTAATTGAAAAAAAAAAATTCAAAGGATACAAATGCTTTAAGAGCATGAAAATGGTCAGGCCACTGTTAAGGTTGAGAGCATCATCCTATGTGACTATGTGGCTGGAATTGAGTTCAATGACCAACTTTGTAAGAGTGAGATACCATGCTGAAGGGTAAACTACAAAATCCTATTGAGTATTGTTGTCATCAGGATCTGCCCATAATCTTAAGAGCTGGTAGGTTTGTAAATCAATGAATCATTTTTTCCCAACAAAAACGAATTCAAATGATGATGAAACGGGAAAAATATACCGCAAATGCCAAAACTTATATACGACGTGCACTTTAGTGCCAAAATTTTAAAAACGTTCACTTTAGTGTCGAGTTCGAAGAAAATTGTGCACTTCAGTGCCAATCCGGCTAAATTCCGGCCATATGAATTATGTAGATTTTTCAATTTATTTTATTATCTTATGTGAAAAATTTTTACAAGCAGTTACCATGGTGGACTCCATACACAAGTGCACACATGGATTCATCATCATCGATTGCTGTTGTTGGTTTCCGATCCCCTCAAAAAATCAACCGCTCGTGGATTCGCCACTGTCAATCGTTTATGGATTTGCCTCCGTCGGTCGCTCATGGAGTCAGCGCCATTGCTCGGTCGCCATTGTTGATCTCTGGTCGGTCATGGAGTCACCTCTGTTGCTCGCTCCCCATCGTGGAGTCATAATCGTCCCTCACTTGTCGGCATCCTTCGCTTGCCATCGTCTCTCGCGCCCCATTACCGATCACCACCGCTTCTTAGTAACATCCTCAGCCCTATTTCAAGTTCGTTTAGGTAAGTTAAACCTCTAGACTTCGCTCATGATGTTAGGCTTGCCATGGATTAGGTCTAGGGCCGATTCGTGATAAATCGGTTTAGAAAAATTTATCGTAATCGGCGTATTTTGAGGAAATCAATTTCTGTGGGCTGTGAATATGCTGTGGATTGGTGAAATGTTGCTGTCCATGTTTGAATAAGGGTATTTGAGGTGGTTGATGTGGGTCTCACGAGATTCGGGTATTGAAAAATTGGATTTTTGGGACTTTTATTCAAAAACGGGCCAAATAGTATTTTGGAAGTCACTGTTCACGACCCACGAATACTGTTCACATGCTGCCCAATTTGACTTTGAGTTGAAAATGACAAGTTTTGTGAGTCCCGTGTGGATCAAGTACCGAAAAATGCGTTTATGGAGCATTTTATGCAAAATCGGGTCGGAACAATATTTTATATTACTATTCCAAATATTTGGGGGCTCGTGTTTGTATTCAAAATAATATTTGAAGATATTCCACGAACACTTGGAATTAATTCTTTGGCCATTTTGGGTCCCACGTGAGAAATTGGGCATTTTAATAAAATTGTGCACGTAAAACAAATTGATTGGTTTGGCCATGGTATCGGCCATGTGAATCAAAATATTTGGAAAACGTGTTTTGAAAGGTACCCTAACGTACCTAGCCGATGATTTTTCCCAAATGAATTTGATTGGTTTTATTGCCTGAAAGGCGAGTGCGACGATTTTCGCTTGTATGATTGCATATCATTGTGACTTGGCGTAATATGTAGCAAGAAATCACTTGGCGTAAAATGTAGCCACAGAGGCGTAAAATGTAGCCTGAGAGGCAAAAAACGTAGCCTCGTGCACCTTGATGCGTTTGACGTGGGATAGTTGGAGTGATAAGGTGCCAACCTGAAGCGTCCCATACGCGGGTTGAGGCACGGACCTGAGACGTCTATGATGGGGGTCGGATTTGATGCTTCTATATGGCTCGGGTCAAATTGGCTGTTGAGCCGAGGCTCATGATTGAACGTGCATGCATGAGTGATTGCTATGATTGTCCTGGATTGGACGTGTTTTTAATTGAAGGTTTAATTGCGTTATTGAGCCATGAACTGGTTGCATTACTTTTGTGCTATGTGGATTTTGTGTGGTCCCAGATTGGACATGTTATAAATGGTTTATATGCTTAGCCACTCTATGGCGAGTTTTCTAAATTTGAACGGGTTTAAGGTAATTGAATTTGGCCTAGTGATTTTGAGTGCCTGAGTTAGGACCTGAGAATTTGGTCTGGGTTTGTTTAGCCTCTTGAGAAGGGGATTAGGGGTTAGCTTGCTGAGATTTGTTCTCATAGGTGATTTTCCTGCTTTCAGAACCCCGACCCCCGTAGTGAGTGCAATACCGATAAGGCAGGGGATCCAGAAGGAAATTGAGACTGCGACTTAGTCATTTTTGGAACGAGAGAGAAGGAGTACATAAGATACAAGAGTACCGTATGAATAGATGTGGAAAGAAGGCTATGGCAACTCTACATGGATGTACGGAGTAGGTTGACTGAAGTTTTGATGTATAGGTGATGTCATCCTATTGGTTATATGAGAATATTATATATGAGATGTAATATAAGGCTTGACTTGCTATAAAGATTTAATTTGTCTCTCTATCTATCCCATTTTGTATATAATGGATTAAAGGAGCTCGCTTCCGTTGCCTAATGAACTTTGAGGTCGTTTGGTTGCGACGAGTTTCCTGGGCCGTCGTGATTGTCAACCATTCGACTGTACATGTATGACATGGATATCGCGCGACTCGTGGGTTCGGGGCGTGACATCTTGAATGACCTCAAATTACATTTCCAATCCTATAAAGACATCAGTCTTCATATTATCAAAACCAAGTGCAAGTGTATGAGGTTGTTTTAGCGAGAGAGAAGGTGGAGGATTGGAGAACACTATTTTCAATCCCCTTTGTGGTTGAGCGGGTTATCCTTTTTTTTTTTTAGTATCCCTCATTTGAACTGAATGAACAAAATTACTTACATATGGGAGACAGTTAGCAGAGAGAGAAATAGAGAGAGTGGAATGCGTTGGGGTGTCATCCGTGTCGATTACTAGAAGAGGTGGTTAATTATTTCCTCAACGGGATTTGCTAACTCACTATATGTTTGTAGGCTAAAATTGTAATATCCTGAAATTCAATGCCTAGCGACATGTTGACGTTCCTTGCTATCGAAGTAGAAATCGTTATGTATTTCCATTAAGCTTAAAGGGGCATTTATATACCCAAGAGTACATTCTAAAAGATTTACTAGCAAGAAAAGAAATACATAAAATAGAAAAATTTCTTAGATACAATTCCAAATCTTCAGCACAATAGGAAGAGTCGAGACCGTGAATCTTCAACTTGTCTCGTAAAAATTCAAAATGTGCTATAAGAAGAGCTTTGGTGAGAGCATCGGCCAATTGATTAGCTATAGAGATAAACTACACATTGGGCTGTCATTTGGCAACACAATCATGGACAAAGTGGAAGTCGATTTCAACATGTTTGGTATGAGCATGAAGAACCAGATTTGCAGGCAAATAAGTAGCATCAATATTATCGTACCAAAGGATGGGAGGACCTTGAAAAGGGAACACAAGCTCGTGAAAGAGTGGCTCAAGCCAAATTG
>JAGVVM010007300.1:0-14506 GCA_019149425.1 Psidium friedrichsthalianum
AACAATGAAAGTGGGGTTTTCATAAAAACAGCACCTGACTCTGTTTGAAGTTAATTCTGGATTAGGTTTGGATGCATCTCCCCTCTCCTCCCCGTGAGATGACAAAGCTCTCATTCTCCCTTTCCTTCTTTCTAAAATACTGATAAAAATGTGGCTTATGGTACGAACAATAACAATTTATATTGACACACACAACATGATACTTATATATTATATATATATATATATAATTGCTTACCCGTTTCATTAATGGCTTCGTTTGATTATTGGCTTTGATCCTATGATCCCGCATTGTTTTATTGCATTCACGTGTCATGCCACTTACCAACTAGGACAAGAACAAAACATAGAACGGCAGGAAAACAGCGTATTGCATTATTATTCGTGTTGTCCAAATTTATATATAAGTTATTTCCTTTCCATATAGGTGTAGATGCTTGCATAATTGATTATAACGGTGGTTAATTACAACAAATGTGTTAGAATGAAAGTGGCCCCTGCTTATGTAATGCTCTATTTACGTTTATCTCATCAACCCATCTGCTAGTATACCTACCAACAGTGTAGGACATGTATATACTATATAAGACCTAGCTAACTTAGAAGTTTGGAACAATCCCAAAAGAATAAGCAACTAAAATGAAAATCGAAGACATCTATCCATATGTTGGCATGGTTTTTTCACTTAATTTGTTTAATATGGTATTGAAACCTATAAATGCACAAAGCTCTGGAAATTATCTGTATTTCTCTCTTTTGGAACAAGAAGGAAGCATACCGCCTAATTAAATTTATTACATTTTTTTTCGAAAATTTAAGCTCTGCCCGGATTACAAGAAAGAGTAATAATCGGTGGCTCTCCGACACTCGTTACCAAGACTCTTGTTACTAACTACTTTGCATGACTGGTAGAAATAATTAAAATAAAAAATCACCATGCTGTGCTTACATATGACAAAACAAAATTAGGGTTCCCTTTTCAATCTCATCATCATCACAGAGAGAGAGAGAGAGAGACCATTGAGACATTCTTTCATTGCCACCAAAAATGACTTGAAGATCTAACTAAAAGCTTCTTAAACTGTAGCTTTACTGTAAACAAATGTTTGCATCAACCCCATCGCCACCATTCAATAGCCAAGAAGAAACAAATAAAGGGAAAAAAAAACAAAAAATAATGGAAACAAGATTGCTCAGGAGAATTTAGCAGAGAGAAAAAGAGGGAAAAAAAAAAACAGGAAAAATGCCTGGCCTTCCATGTACGCCGTCGTTGGTTACAATCTTCACGGAAAAATCAAAGTCCCTTCTCTGCAAATAACGGATCTCACGTTGAACTCTTTCAACCAGCAACAACAAGCTCAGTCGAGCTCCAATGGCGATGGTACGGTACAAAGTGACAGCGTGCGTTAATGATGAGGCAATACATCTTCTTTCTCTTCTTCATAGCTTCGGCTGCTGCTCCTTCTTCTTCCTCGAGCCCCAACACGCAACAAGATAGCCACAAGAGAGAGTGAGAATCAAAGCGCAAGACAAAGGAAGTATATATAAAGGGGGAGAGAGAGAGAGAGAGAGAGAGATTGTTCCCAATAAGATGACGATGGCTTCCCGTCATTGTTGTTTTCAAGAGGGTGTCTTTAAGTAATTTGATTTTTGATTTCTTGGTCTAAATCGAGGAGGGAAATTATTTGATTATGTTTTGTGTTAGTGGGGGACCAAGAAGTGAACAGGCCTCTTCTTGTTACGTACGTTGGGGTTGGTATGGGTCTTCCTCCCCAGCAAGAGACTATATAAGGTCCATAATTTTTGGGTCCTTTACTACATGCATAGCAACACTTCTACTTCAAAAATCAACTTTTGATCAAAA
The DNA here is from genome assembly GCA_019149425.1 of Psidium friedrichsthalianum. Lineage (NCBI taxonomy): Eukaryota > Viridiplantae > Streptophyta > Magnoliopsida > Myrtales > Myrtaceae > Psidium > Psidium friedrichsthalianum. Next base: position 1,865 of record JAGVVM010007300.1, read on the forward strand.
GTTGATTTTTTTATTTCTACTTAGAAGAAAAAGTTGATTTTTTCTTTTACTTCTGCTCTAGAAGTTATTTCTGACAGAGAAATTCGTTTGGTAACGATTGAATATTTACACTTTGAAACATTATAAACACAAAATCTTTTTGTGAAAAGTTATTGTTAACAACCAAAAAATTTCTACTTCATTTTTAAACTTTTTAAATTTCTTTAAAAAAATAATTATAAAATTTATTTACTTTTTAAAAATAAAATTTATTATTTATTTTTACTCCAGCATATGGAGACGGCGACTCGGCTACAGTAGCTGGCGGAGGTTGGTTTAGACTACGGCGGCAGACGACATGGTGGTCGACGGTTAGTGGCGACGGGAGGCGATGGTCGGAGGTTGGCGGCGACCGACGATGGGTGGTGGTTGGCTGTGGGTGGTGGTCAACGGCAGCGATGGTCAACGGTTGTGACAGTGGCAATGGTGGTGGGTGTTGTGTGGGTGGCGATTGGCGATGGTTGCAGTTGGTGACAGCCAACGGAGGTGGCGAGGTTGTCGGCGATTGGGATGGTGGCGGTGGTTGCGGGCAACAGTAGGCGATATAGGCGATGAAGGTCAGCGATAGCATGGTTGGCGATCGGGCGACGGTCGGCAAAGGTCGACAATGGGCGGCAATTGGCGGTGGGCGGAGTCAGTGATGAAGGTGGGCATAATCAAAAAGAGAGGTGAGGCAAGAAATGTTTCTTGATTTGAGAAGCAATTTTTTTTAACTTCTCAAAATGATGGAAAAAACAATATAAGTAGAAATCTTTTATAAGTAAATTTTGTACCAAATGAATTTTTGCTTCAAAAAGTTACATCACTAAATATTTTTAGAGTAGAAATTCACTTCTAGAAGCTTTACCTTATAGTGTCCCTAATGAGCCTTTTTTCTTCTGACGAATTTGACTTTTTCCCTTTGACCAAAAAAAGAAGATTAACCTTGTCCCAACACATTCTAGATGCCTCGATAAGAGGGAACCAATCAAATCACTCTTGGTAACAAAATTACAAAAAAACCGTCCCTTGCGAGTATGCTTACCTCCTTGATTTCGATCTTCTTCGTTTCTATCTTCTAATAACATGAGCTATTGATCATAGTTGAAATTGCGAGAAACGGAGTCTCTTAATACCGATAGTCTATCATGGACGGTAAATAGAACCGTCGGCGGCAACAATGCAGTAACGTGGAAATTGGATATTGAAATTCGTATCTGTGCATATTAAGTAGCATAATCACTTTTGAAATTTCATGGACTAGGTCTACTTTATGATAGCCAAAAAGCAAAAAGGGCATTGCCGGTTGCGCATATGGAGTCGAATTTCATGCAAGATGTCTTTAAACCCCCACCAGACAACAGCCCTTCCAAAAAGAAGTAATGTCTAGCAAATGGCTCTGGCTTGTGGCTTGGTCTTATGCCAATGTCTTCAAGAAGCCGCTATTTCATTTAGTCTGAGGAAGGAAGTGACATCGGGAAAGAGAAAGTTGCAGTAAAGGTCGTAAAGCCAAGGAATCATTACCACAGGGCATAGAGGGAGAGATCATAAACGTTATACATAAAATCGATTTTCGACGGAATGAAAAAGTTATAATATGAGTGAAATCGTAAGCATAGAATATGATCCTAATCGAAATGCACCAGTTTCTTTGTACACTATGGCGATGGTGAGAAGAGACATGTTTCACAATCCAAAGGATTATAATTAGAGATATCATTGTTTTTTTTACAGAAATTCTTATAGAAATGGAAAATGCCCTATTTTAAGTGCGGCTTGAAGGCGTATCGGAAGGAATAGTATCTTTCCATGGCAAACAATAAACTTGCCTTGATGTTGGTTAGGACCATCAAAAACACCTAACCCAACGTGATTAATTCGGTTTGTGATTTTATCTGATCTTTTGTACCTAAAATTGTTTTTTTTTCTTATTTCCGTGGATACTTCAAATCATATTTTCTCAAGTAATATCATATGATTTTCAAGAACAACAACAACAAAAATGTGAGACTTGATATGATGAATTCCATCTACTGAAAAGTTGTGAGATTAAATAGGTGGGGGACAATTTCCAAATTCCAATCAATCACCGAAACAAGTCTTGGGCCTTATTCATTTTGTCCGTCATGGGGGTGATCATGCTTGCATAAGAAGCGTTGACTTGAGAATCGGACCGTAGTCAAACAGTGGCTCTCTTTTGGAGAGGGTTAGGTGCTCTTCCACAGCTGGACCGGAACGCAAGGAGCGGCAACGCGGACACGTCCTTCGAGGAAATGCTTAAGACGTAATTAGCAGTTAGCGCCACCAAACCCGTTAATTATTTCTTGGGTTTTGTCGCTTAATTGCTTTTGTCCTAATGTGTCTTGTCCTCGTCCGCCACATCTAACTTTTGCACCTCATTAAGCACTTACAGACTAAATCGCAACAAAGAAAGGAATACCAAAAGTTATTATCACGCGAATTCAGTAACTTTTGAATCCAAGACACTTAGCCAACACTGAAATAAATCGTTCGAATTTTTGTTTTTATTGCTAAGTCCATAATTTGCACAAGTTCAAGCTTGTTAACTGGTCCGTAATATCCCCAGCCACAGCACAACCGAAACAGCAATACCCCCTCCATTTCCGCCACGGCCCCAGATAGCCTCCACAAATGCCACGGCCCGGATAGCCTCCGTATCCACCGCCTGGGTAATTTGCATCATAAAGGTGTTCATCTCATTAGGGTCCTTAGCTGTGAGATTGAGAACAATGGGCCAACAACCAATGAAATGGATAAATGTTGATTAAGTATTAGCAAGTATATATAAATACTGTATGCTCATCATGCACTATACAGTGGATTTGAACTCTTATATATTCTAGAGCCTTCTTCTTCACGAGTGACGATGCTATTGATCCATACAATTCATATATACACAACACTCACACACATAATCCCTACATATTTAAGGAAAAATCTCGAGTTGTCTTGATTTTCAGGTTTTCCACTATTATCCTTGCTTCAAACTATATAACAGTTATGTTTAATCACTACTCTTTGTTCACATTTCTAGTAACTAACCACCACATCCGATTAGAGTATCAATATGGGTCGTAGACCCATATCTGACCCATATTTTGTATAAAATGAGTTTATGTGGGTCATAACTTTTAGAGAGCTTGTTCAAAAAGTTTAAGAATTAAAGCATACATCTCATTTTACCCATATTGCATCCATTTTCGACTCATGACCCCCACAAGTTACAAATGGGCCCCAGGCTTCAAAGGCTCAATTTTTTTTTTATTTTTTAATTTTATAATGAAAGAAATCAAAAAAGAAAAATAAAATTAAAAAATATAAAAACTGTTGCCAATCGCCAGCCACCTATTTGCCACCCGCCGCTGCCGATCGCTGTCACTGTCGATGGTCGTCCATCGCCCATCGCCCGTTGTTGCCATCCACTGCTAGCCATTGTCGATCGTCATCGTCCACCGGTGGTCGAAGAATAATGAAAGGAAAAATAAAATAAATAAAATAACAAACACTCTTAAAAAATAAAATATTTTTATTTTTTAATCAGAAAAAAATTTTTAAAAAAGGAAAAATTAGTTTAATTTGGTAATATAGGCTAAATGAGTTGCATAAGTTTTCTTGGAATATTAGTTAATTTGGTAATAGAGTCAAAACGGGTCGAGTCGGATATGGATCAGTTGTGTAGGTCGAATATGGATCATGGATAATTGTGGGTTAAAAACAGGTTAGACGAGTCAATATGAGTTGAATCATATTCGATCCGACTCACCTATTTGACACCTCTACGTTCGATCATTAATTATAAACATACAATGATTTCTTTCTCTTCATACATATTCAGCGAATCGCTGGTTTTTTCCGGTAGATCATGTTCAATACCCAATTACAAATTGAGAATTGAATACACGATCAGTATGGGAATTAATATGACGATAGCAAACTTTTAGCACACCCCTGCATTGCGCATTTCTCTTCACGGTCTTTTCTCCCTTTTAGTTATAATACCGTCCACCACTGGTGGAATCCGAATTCCACTATCGTGACACTGTGTATGGAGATTTCGCTTATGAATTGAATTTTCTATTGTATATCTATTCTCACATCAATAAAATTGTTCTTCGGTTTTATTTACATGGCTGAAAAAGGTCAATAAACTTATCCAGGCACTGAAAACTTGGAAGAAAGTGTGGTGGAAATTCCATCAAAAACCGATCTGATGATTTCCTTTTTGGGTAAATGGATGCGGTCATTACTTCCTCTTATTTTTTTGCAGTTGATCGAGTCAACTTTGGAGGGGGAAGGAACGCAGAAATCTAGCTTAGCACAAGGCTTTACACAAAAAGTTATTGATTCTTATAATCTTTGCTTCATGGTGTGGATGAGAATGAACGTGAAATAATAAAGTTTAGATCCAAAAGAGGCATGTCGTCCCTCGCAGCACAAAAGGAAGAAAAAGAAAAGAGAGGACTTATTCATGTCTGATGTCTCGTGTAGTGCACTGGAGCGATTCATGATTGTGTTATCGTATAAACCACTCCTCATCATGATATACGTATCGAGGGGTCTTACACTTTCCATTATTGTAATAAGAAAAAGGAAAAAGTAATAAATTATTTGGAAACAAACTCCCTGTCAAGATCATTTGAGCATTAACTCCTTCAGAAACCAAAAGCTAATCGCATTGCACAGGAAAATTGCCCAAAAAAAGATTAATTCTTGATTAACGTGCATACATGTATGCCTAGCATTGCTAACTATGGGAACTTGTGACTTGATGTTGAATTGCAAATGAGTGTGTGAGCCAATATATAAATGAAAAGCTTTTTTAATCTTTCAAATGAAGACAATGGGCTAATTAGGCTGGACCCTACTACACCGCACGCGGGTGCATGCATATTAGGCGCACTTAAGTACACTTTTAAACAGAAGAGATTTTGAAGTTATAAATAAATTAAAGAACAAGTTGGGAGATTAGTAATTTAACGGAAAAAAAAAGTGCCCAGCCGTGGTGCACACGTGCATCTCACATGCATGTTACGTGCGCCATTTCCGGCCAATTAGTGGCATTTTCGTCGACTAAAATGCTTGAAGATAACCTGTGTAATCATTTTGATTAACGTTAAAAGTGGGAGGCCTTGTCTGCCTTCTTCTTATAGCAAGACCTGCTTTCGTGAAGTTAACAAGTTCATTTGGCCCACAGTTGCGCTGGGCCGAACGAAGAAGATTCAAAGTTCTAATTGTTCGTGCTTATCTTCGTTTCTAATCTCCCATGCATTATCATGACCCGACAAATCATGAAATCGGTTGATCGACTCTCGGTTCTTGACACATGTGTGTGCCTACCTAGGCATTGCTAACCGTGGAAGGATCATTATTTGGAAATCCGTGTTGCCATTAGTATGATCTACACGGCAAATCTGACTAAAGATTTCAAGGTATTTGTGGTTTGGGTCTTGTTTAGGTCGCTTAATGACGTAGATTCTGGGTATTATAAAGATTTCAGATCGGGTCATGTTTCGGTTCATATTTGCCACATGTAATGTTGCTCACTTTTTAAATTTAGTTTTCACTAACAATTAGTCATATCTTTTATTAATCTTCACTAATTTTGGCATCTTTAGTTTTGCTATAAAAGAAGAAGATAAAAGTAGGGGACATCGGAAGCCCTCAATAGCTTTTGTTTCGTTTCTTTTGGTCCATAATGGGAGAGACGAGTTAGCGAACTCGGTCTAGCTCAAGGAGATTAATGCTCATGTGTGTTGTGCTATGCATAATTGCTCCTGTCGCCGGGACTGGACTCGAAATAAGACGAGGAGTGAAAATGGGCTCTGCTTCTGCTGTTGTGCTATGCATAATCGATTTAAATCTAATGGCCGGGATCTCGGCGTTGCCGCCGACGTCCATCCCTATGAGGAGAGCGGTGCAGGCAAGGCTCTCCCGCAAACCGGAGCATCGCCGGAGATGCGCCGCCTCCCCTAGCTGGGATATCGGCATTCCCGCCGGCCTCCACCCCCGGCTGGTGGCTGCCTATCAAGAGAGCGGTGCAGGTAGGGCACTTGCGCAAACCAGCATGGTTACGCGCTGCCCCCGCCAGCCAAATAAAGGTTATGAATTGATTCATATACATCAATTCGTATTCTTCACGTGATGTTGTAAGTTGTAACTAACTTTACATTTAAATTTAAAAATCTCGCTTTAAATTATTTCTCTGGCAGCCGGATAAAGCTTATGAATTGATTCATACACATCAATTGTATTCCTCTCATGCTGTTGTAACTAACTTTACGTTTAAATTTAAAATATCTGACTTAAATTGTTTCCCCGACATCGTGACGTCATTTAAAAACCATGGATCACTTCAAGTAATTGAGGATTGGGTTCTACAAAATTGCACGCTCGATCTACGCTGTAAGCGGACGCGATATAATCACAACCGTCCGAGATGTGGAACTCAACGCACGGGGCGCACGTGATCTCGACTTAAATCGCTGTTGAGGTTGAGCAACGAGGTTGGCCGATTAGGGACATTTTCGTCCAATAAAATGCGATCACGTATCAAAGCCAGTGAGATGCCGGTGAAAGACGAATCGCGGGTTACTATAGGAGTCAATTTTGTCATTTTCATTTAGATACCAATTGCAGAAATCTCATTTACCCTTCTCGTTCAGAAGCCTCAGTGCATCAACAACGATAATCGCTCACGGATGCTTCATTTTTACTTCCTGATGATCGCTTTATGCCTCGGGGGGATCCATGTTTGACTTTAATTACCGAAATAGGACAATCCCAAACTAAACCGATAAACAAACGCTTCTTCAGAAGATACTATACAACTGATATATGATATGGTCTATTTATGTGTATCGTATCCTTTTTTGATGAATACGTATATGTTCACATGCCTATTGAAGAGATTTCAGTTCCCCTCCTCTCAAAGACCATAAATTCATCACAGTGATGCATGATGACCGTGCAAGAGTACGTCCTTGTGACGGAGAGTGCTAGAAGATAACCCGGTAGCGACGGCCCTCCTCGGCTGGCAATCCTTGGCAATGGGGTTGTTGCCGCCCAAGATGTCCTGCCGCCACCTCCCTCGCCATGGATGACGGTGTGTTCGAAGATAGATCAATGCAGAACAGACCCTCCTCCTAGCACCAAGTTGCGTGATGGAGTTGGCGAGAGCTTGACCCTGCCTTCGCCGGACGGAAGGTCAACTCCGTCGAGTCCTTCATACCTTCCTCCATAGAGGCTGCTCCAACATGGAGCGGTGCAGTAGGGTCCTATGTGAGTCGAAGAATTAAAGATAGAACTTATTGGGAATTGAGCTGGTTTTGTGTTATTTCCGTAATTGTTTTCTTTCATGTCTGAGAAATAAAAATCATGAAAATAAAACTCCCTTTAGGATTTATTCATAGAGAGAATTAGGGTGAGTAAAAAAACTATGATCCAACCAAACCGGACCGGACCGGACCGGACCGCACCCAACTGGCCGATTTTGGATGGCAACCGGCGGGTACTGTTCGGTTACTAGTTCCAATTTTATAGAACCGGCGGGTACTGGTTCAGTTTTTGATTTGGGAACCATCCAACTAGCCCAACCTAATCGGTCCTTTTATATAATATAGAGCGGGTATATTGACGAGGAGGAGCTACAACAGGCTCTTTATTCTGTGTCGTATCAAAGGTTCAGCATCAGAACCGTTCAATTGCTCATTTTCCTATTCAAGAATCCCAATGACCCTCTTCGACTTGGTGGGTGTTCATTGATTCATGTTTGGGTTGTTCGATTTGGCTTCAACTCTATTTTCATTACTAAGTGATGCATTATCATAAAAAAAGGTCTAAAGCTTGCGACTTTTAGCCATCCAGTGTCACTTTCAAAGGCTACCAATAAATTCAAAAGATAGCCCTCCTCTTTCAATTGCTAGGAACTGGTTCCTTTGGTAGGATCGTAACCAGGATCCAACCTAGAACCAGACCGGATCAACGGTTCGATTTTCGAGTGGATCCCTGGAATGAGCGAGTGATTTACGGTTTGCATTTTGTGGAATCGATTTCTAGTGGACGGTTCTCGATTTTAGGGTGGGAGCCACCCATCCTAAAACCGATCACCCCTAAAGAGAATGTGCCCTTTTCACCTGAGAAAATCATATTGGCTCCAAATTTAGCCTTTATCTACGAATTATACACAAAACTTTATAGATTAGCTATATGATTTTGATGTCTAATTTCATTGAATATATATTGATTCACTTCCTTTCATACAGCACGATGAAATGAAATCGAGATTTTTTGTTAGACTTTCTTTAAGAGGCCTCTTTACGGTGGGGACAAATTATCACAAACCAATCGATACAAGTACAGTAAATGGTGGAATCCATAGTTACCAATGGTTAGAGGTCATGGAAACAACAAGCCAAACCAGATTAGATACCTTAATTTAGATCATCAGTTGTTAATCAAGTCGGAACACATCGTGTTTATGATGAAGAGTACTTTAATACGTCATGCAATACTTATTTCAACCGAAGTATGAACACAACAGCATCAGCCAAGTTGATTCAAGTTTTCATTGTGCATCTACTAACGAACAATGAAATGGATAGTGCAAATTAAAAGGTTCGATTGGCATGTTGATATGTGGGGTGCGCATGACAATGCCATGGATGTAAGACTAGCTTGACCCGGTTGGGCCTTAACAGTGCTATATATATATATATATATATATATATATATATATATATATATATATATATATATATATATATATATTAATGTGTCGGTGGAACAATGTTTTAGGCCCTGTCATAGGTCGCCAATTAAAACTAGGAAATTTACAAGATGTGACTTCTTCATTAGCACACATTTAGGGACAACAAGTAAAAAAACATTGGACCAATATTTTATCTTAACCATTAATTATGTGCCTCTCATCTCTAGCTCCGCATGATCAACGGATAAGACGAATTCGGTTTACATGGTTTATAGATCATGCAATGTGCTTCTCTATTTTTTTGGAACAATCGAAAAGTCGGTTATTATTGTGTTACAAGGATACGAATTCGAAGCGTTCGTAAATAAGAGAGTAAAACAAAACTACTTAAAATCAAATAGAAAACCCTACCACTTGAGAAAATATTCATTTCAAACCCCAACGTCGTCATCAGTTCATGTGGCCTGCACAAGTCTACGTGGCTCTACTTAAAATGTGACACGCGTCATGTAGTATGAAAGCTCTCTTTTCTCTCTCCTTCAGCGAGCGGGCTAAGATTTTAATGGAAGAGAACTGACTTATGGTGTTTTTGTCATTCTTATGGTGTTTTTATTTACTTTCTTAACCAAGTTATGGATCCGAGAATGATGTTAAGGATGGAATTAAAGGATTTAATAATTTTTTTTTTATCAATTCATGTCGAATGTATAATGTAGTTTATTATTAGGGCAATTTTCGAGCATTACAAGAACTAGGAAAAATTGCATGTTTTGGCATTCGGAAAGCAAAAGAGCATGTCACATTTTAACCTAACCGAGTTATCTTTTTTTTCCCCGATAGAGGGTGGGGGGCATGCAGCACCCAATCAAGTCATATGTTTTTCCCTCTGTTAAGTATGTGTGGCAGTCATACGTTGTTCAGATGGCTTTACGAAGATCGTGACTTTAAAGAGTTTCTTAAGGCATCATCAAGGTCATTATTTATGATTTGACACTATAAATATTCTCATTTGCATAAGGCTTTTTCAATTTTTGGCCCAAAAAATTGCATTGATTGGAATTCGTACGTATTGTTCACATCTTTAATTCCAAATGAAAGGGTCAAAAGTACGTACTTTTTTTTTTTTATTTCGGCCGGTGCCAATGGAACACTCCTAACAACCTTGCTTTTGTACTTATTAGATTATGTTGGGTGGTCTTAAGCTTTTTTCATCCCAAACGTAAGCTCAAAAGATGAGGTTTTTCCTCACACTTATAAACCAATCACCAATCCCTTCCACAATCGATGTGGAGCATCCCCAACAATCTCCCCCTCACACATCGGGCCTTGGGTTGGAGGCATAACGACCATCATCTCTTCCATGGGACTATTGGGTCCAGACTTATTAGTAACCTGGGTTCTGATACTAGTCTTGGGTAGTCTTGGGCCTCTCTCATCCCAAAAGCCAGTTGAAAAGATAAGACTTTTTTTGCACTTATAAACCGACCATCAGCCTCTTCCACAATCGAACAATTGTTAAAATATGTCTTGAGTTTGACTTCGAAACAAAAATATGAATTTTAAAAATTGAGCTTTATTGCTTGAAGCACGTGTATATACAAATTAAGATCAAGGATGGAAGTCTTGGATTTTCATTGGGTGCAAGATTGTCCGTCCACTTCCCTGGTTGAAGTGATCAAGAAACTAAAATACATAAAAGGAAGAGAGAGAGAGGAAAGTCCATGCCGACAATATTCTTATGCAAATTCATTGTTGGCTTTCCTACTTGGGAAGTGATATTCAGCTTAGAAATTTGAGTTTGACTTTGACTGAGATTTCCATGCATATTTCGTGTATATCTATTCTTCTTCGTCGGACGGAAGACAATCCAAGAAGCGCCGTTTCATCGAGTGTTTGGCTAGGGTCCATCTTTGTGGAATTATATTAAGGATTCAAGCGTTGAAGCAAATTAAATCTTGTTATAAAGTTTGCATATTAATTTCTTCGTGAGATTAAGAGATTATTTCATTAGGAATTGTGAAGCTTAACACCGTGTGCATTCTTGAATATAATTGGGACCAGAAAATATTAAGAGTGTTTGAATAACTCGAGTGTGGTTTGTCGTATATCGCTTGACCTATAGTTGAATTCATTACTATTCTTTTTGTGAATGTAGATCTCTACGACCAAACCACGTATATTTGGTGTTCAATTTATTTTCTTGTTCTATCTATTTATTATTCGATCGCTTGTTTGATGCAACAAATTTTATTAGTAATAAAGGTAGGGAGGGGTGACTCTCTCTAGAGACCTCTTTTGGGGTTAATCTAATGTTGAATTTGAGATATAACTACTCCGCATCGCTTGTGATGGAAAAAATTATAAATAAAAAGAAAAGTCATGAATCTATTATAATAGTGTTGATTGAATCCATCCGATCAATTTTAACTGGCCAAAGTTGACGTTGACTTTTTAAATGATGTTATAATAATTTTTTAGCACAGCCTTACCCTGTAAAGCAAATATTAAGATAAGTCAATGCTAAAAATGGGAATAAGACAAAAGAAGAAGAGAGTAAAAGAGAAGAAGTGAGATAGCCAAGAGAGCCATGAAGGTTGAGGTGAATGGCACCCAAGGATTCTAATACTCAAATTGTAAGCCTGCATGTACTTAAGGAATCGATCTCAAGCATTTACCCATTCTATACGTCGAATAATATCGAGAATACTTCTTTAACTCAACCTGCAGCTCAACCTGCGGCTTGTCCTTTTCTACCTGTTTTCACGCCATGTCCAGCTCTTTCTCTCTCGTCCAACAACGAGAATAGTGCCGGTTTGGGAGCTAGGTCCGGTTCTCTTACTCTAGTTCATTTCTAGCCTAATTTGGACGAGAGGATGGCCGGTTCTATGATTGCTTAGGGCGTACAAGAAAATGTGGGGTTAAGCGGGTGTTTAGGGGCATGAACCGGTATAAACAAAAAAACAAGCTTGATGTGAGTTCGATTGATCCAGAAACTCTGGTGCTCTCGACGATTGAAATTTTCGCTATCGGGAAAAAAAGACAAGCTGCTTCATCTACCGGTTCGGGTCTAGCTTCTCAGGAAAATACAGCCTCAACATCTTCTGGATTTCTTCAACTTCAGAGGATTTAAGGGCGCAAAATGTTGTTGATGAGTTTTTCCAGCCGGTGAAGGTAAGTGTTAACTTGCATCTTTGTGATTTTTCTTGCGTTTCAATTTAGTCATTCTAGCTTTAATGTCATCTCCCATCATTTTTCAGCCAACATTGAGGCAGACAGAGAGGCAAAAAATTAGTGAAGGCCGAAAGGTAATCAGTGTACCCTTTTTTCCTTTAATACTCTGCAAATATTGTGCCATGAAGCGGGATATCATCATCTATATGGATTATCATTCATGGTATTGTACAGATGGCTGTGCCATGACTGCCTCTTTGGGTATAGAGCCTTTGCTTTTCTTCTTTGATCATGGTTGTAGTTACTATCCGATCCTTGTCATTAATTCATGTTTTCATATTGATTCCTGTTTTGGATGATCAACGTTATTGGTCTTCGTTCTTTGTTAAAATTTTCTGCTTTTCTTTGCATGTGAATGTATTGGAAACGACTAACCTCTTTTAGCTTTTGCTAAGCGCCAAGGTGGGGCTAAGCGCCAAGGTTTATCCACTTCTCACGTTTTCGTGCCCTCGCTCAGTCATGCATCGATTCTTAAGCTCATTTGTTTCAGGGTGGTCAACCACCTGTCTTTTGTATCACACGAATTCTACAACGATATTTTTTGTTGTTTGTCTCCACAATGAGACGTCCTTGATTAAATTTCAAGTTTTTTAATGGCAACGTTGGTTGCCATTAGGATGGGAGAAATAAAAAATAAAAAAATAATAAAAAATACAAAAAAGTGG
>JAGVVM010007301.1:0-23943 GCA_019149425.1 Psidium friedrichsthalianum
AAACGAACGTTTCTTTGGCGCAAACATTTGGAACTTTTTCTACCAAACATACCAGAAATCGGCCCAAGTTGTTAATGGGGCATTTTAATGAAAACAAGGGACACAAGTGAAAGGATTGGCTCCAGCATTCATTGGACTTCAGGTATGGAGGAACAAAACACCATGATTGAGGAACGTGCACTAATTGAACCTCTGTCTACAAGCCCTTTCTTCACATGGACAAACAAAAGCCCTGGAGATAATCTTAAAGCAAGCAGAATTGATAGTCTTGATTAATGCAGAATGGCAGAATAAGTATAGCCACTATTCAATTGAATTCTTGCTTCCAGGGATTTCAGATCATTCCCCGTGTTTGGTGAGACTTGACACCATATATAGGAGCAGGAAATCTTCTTTCAAATTCTTTAATTTCTGGTCTGCTAGCTCTGGTTCTTGTAGATTTCAAATGTTTAAAATGAAAATTAGAGTAGAAATTTATGTGTCAAAGAAAACGTTACATGCTTTGTAGGTATTAAGCATTCATGCTTGTCATAGATGACGTTTTAAGCAATTAAACCACCATAAAATTGTTCTAGCCATAGCACGTGATATGAAAGACTCTCTATTATTGTTTCTTTTATTGTTATTTAAGTTTCAGTAATTATACAAAGTATAGAAGCTTAGGGAGAAAATAGAGCTCCACAAAGTAGACAATACAACAATTGCCTAGGAGGTCTCTCCACTCTACCTCTCATGATTTTATGCACATTAACCAAAATAATGTGAAATACCGGTTGACTTATTTTGGAAATGTTTGCGGTAGTGCTCTATTCAAATGCAATGTATAATCAGTACAAGATACCTAAGCAGCCTCGTCATCAAGTCTTTGCCCTTAGTATCCCTAATCATCTATTGAAGTTCGTCAGTCTAACCTCCTAAAGAACGCCTTAACTTCTCTATGTTAAATTCAATGGGAAACCCCTTATCTATTTTAAGCCATCAAGAGGACTTCGTCAGGGTGACCCCTTATCTCCCTATTTATTTATAATTGTGGCAACCATGTTATCCTTCCTCATGCAGAAGGCACTTCAAGATGGAAGCTTCAAAGGTATAAGGCTAAATAGGAATTGTCCCACACTGACCCACATGTTGTTCGCGGATGACTCAGTATTCTTTTTTTTTTTTCTGACGGGAGGTTAGGGAATGTCAAAACCAAGCTTCTATCGTACATCAATACTGATTCGTTACAGGCTGGGAAAATCAATCTGAACAAATCAGGGATTTACTTTAGCAACAAATGACCATATCAGTTGAGAAGAAACATGGGTCAGGAGATGAGAGTCCCGAAAATTGACGAAACAGGAAATCACTTGGGAATTCTTTCGAATTGAGGCAGACTAAAAAGTAGATGGTTGCATGGAAGCATGAAGCCGGCAGGTTGAAAAGAAAAGTTTGTATCCAAAGTGGAAAGGAGATTTTAATCAAATAGTGGTTTTTTACTGCAATGCCATGTCAATCTTCAAACTTCCGCTATTTATTTGGAGGGCTATAGACCGAAAGAGAGTATCTTTTTGGTGTAAAACACATGCCTCCAAAGCTAGCCAACATTGGAAGAGATGGGAGATTCTGAAGCATGGGAAACACCTAGGTGGGTTGGGCCTTAGAGACCTCCTTACTTTTTAAGAGAGCTATATCGGGAAAACACGCTTTGAAGGGCGACTCAAGCCAAAATGTGTTATGGAGCGAAGTATTGAAAGCATTTACTTCTGTCACAAGCGATTTCTGGCCTCCGGTGAAGGGCTATCACCCATCATGGAGATGGCAAAGTCTAATAATGGGGTAGAGACGAGATCTCAAAGGAGGTGTTTTGGAATATGTGTGGAAATTGAAAAGACCCCTCCGAAAAATCAGATTTATTTACATGGGGGTGTTTGTCAAAGCACCCTGCCCACCAGAGTATCTCTGTTTAAGAGGGAAGTAATACCCAACCTTTTCGTCCCTTGAGCTCGGGACGGCAGAAAACAGGCTCCTCCTAGGTCAATGGATGAAACAGGTATGGTTAGATCCTGAACTCAACATCCAGATCCCATACCACAAGTAACTAGAAGCGAAGCATGGTTGTTGAAGTGCGAAAATCTCACCTCGACGCCTCTGCCCTTCGAGTTTATAGCAGCCCTACTCCAGCACAATTGTGCTTTGAAACTTCTCTTTGCTTTCAAGAACCAGCACCAGGAGCCTACCATGTTAATTTGCTTCAGCTGTTGCCAATCATCAATACTATCAGAAGAAGAATCGTCAAAATTCAGAGAGAGATCGAGATTCAACGCTGAAAACTGAACATCGACGGATCGCATGGGGAACAGATTCTGGAAGGTGCCATTGCTTCCGAAGGTAGATTGATAGATGGATTCACGTATTTATGTTCTGTTTAACTACTCATCCCGATTGTCTGTGTAACCTGTCTCTTACATCTCATCATCAGCGAAGACAGAGCATTTGATACTTGAATATACCTTATACAAGAGATGCAAGAGCCACTATCCTTTTAACCGGCCGTAATACTACCAGGCAGAAAACCTAGGAGAACAGAAGAAATGTATAGAGCCGTAATACAAGAGCATTTGGTGCCATGGTCAAGGTGACATTACTGATTAATGCTTGCCCCGAAAGTTGATGTTTTCACTTCCATAACTCGACACCTTGGAATCAAGATGGTCCATTTGACACTTTAGATTTGGGCTATTCAAGCCTACTGAGTGATTCGGTCCTCCCTCGAGCACACGCTTATCTAATGTGTCATGACTGGCGTGGTGTAAACCGATCAGTTACATTGTTTAAGCGATATTTATTCAGATCAACTATATATTTGATTGTTGAAAAACTCGTACCTCATATTTATTTGTTTCTCCGCGTGTCATGATCACATGATGCATCCTGTGCACAACGCTTTTTAGAGAGCCTGAATTGTTGTGATTTGTCTACGCATATGTCTATAAGATGGTGGAGAGACGTAATAGATGATGGAGAGACGCTTGATCATGCAAATTTGTACGTGCGCTTGCTTGAAAACCAAAATCTTACATAGTGACCTTGAAATAGCTAGTCATATATGTGATCAAGAGTGTAACAATGTTTACTTGTGGAGGAAAACAATAATGTGTGCCTTTTCTCCATGAGATCGATCGGCTTTAAAATGAGCATGCTTTAGTAATGGATGCTGTTTGCACCAATACTTAGCCGGGTCATAGGGGTGAGTAAGCACGTGACTTAAGGACGAGTGGCTATCAACACTGGACACTTGAGCAATTATCGATGACCATAAACGGTTGTCGATATTGATATACATCGATGATCATGGACCAGCTATCGATACACCACAGCGTCCAGTTGGCGGTTGTCATGACAGAGTTGGTCGGCAAGTATACCCATCAAAAGGGATCGGTAGATTACCGATTGAGAAACCAAATGAAGACTAAATGTCGGTTGGGCGTCGAACTCAGTTACGGCATTCAAATTGAAGTCACTAGTGGACAGGACAATGAAGTCCAGCAATTGTGGGGGAAGGATGAAGTCAACTCCAATGAAATTGAAAGCGGCAGCAAACATGCGCGAGAGATCAAGGTGTCGTAATTACAAGAGAACAACCACTTGAAGATAACATCATTACAATGTGAGGACATGGAATCAAGATTCTCAGAGATGTGGAAGCATGAATAAAATTGTGAAACAACTGCTCATATGTAGTTATGTTGTGAATGTTAGGATGCACGTGTGAGTTATGCTATAGAAGTCTCATATCGGAGAATTGATGTGGTTTGGGGCAGTTAATATATCTAAGTTGGCTCATAACACGTTGGCTTAAATTTTTGAGTAAAGATGGATATGACTAGATATATTAACACACTCGAACTTAGCCTCCCTCTTGAGAATCTCCACGGGTGAGTTATTTAATAACACATAAAACTTGTTATCTTTTAGTCATCTTTCAATTTCTGCACCATAGTCATGGTTGTAATTCCCAAATACATCATCGTCAATTAAATTTCGGCCTGTATGAAGTGAAAGTATGGGTTTCCTTACATACCTATGATGCATGACCCGTCTCTTCAAATAAAAAATCGAAGAACGATTTGGGTGAAAGATATTTCGTCGCCACACAAATTCCATTTAGGCCCGTTTGAAGTGAAAGTATGGGATTCCTTATGTACCTATGATACATAACCCATCTCTTCAAATAAAAAATCGAAGAACGATTTGGGTAAAAGATATTTCGTCGTCACACAAATTCCAACGAAACAGGTACTAATCATAGAATTTCATCAAACAAAAACTACATTTTCATTAGAAAATATTACGGCTCAGTTTTTATTTTGCTTCGGAGCTAAACACTTCTTCTAACTGTTATTAACTTAACAAATCGTTCCTCGGATCATCAATGCTCACAGCATTGAACCAGCAATGGCGAAAGCCACCATGGCCGCCTTGTGCTCAAAATCGTTCGAGCCCAATATTGGTGACTTGAGCCTCCAAAGCCTGCTTCACACCTGACACAGCAGTCCCCGCGCCGTTCATGGAGACCTCGGCAAACTTGTAGTCGCCTTCTGTCAAACTTCCTTGGTTGTGGGCACCATTGAGGATGTTATGATTTCGTACGACTACTTGCAAGAGGTCAATCCTTGCTTCGTCCTCGAGTCGGGGGATCAACCGAGCAAGCTTTCTCAATTCCTTCCAGGGTCGCCTTGGCAATCTGGTCGACTTTGTCGGCCATGATTATGTTTATGGTCCTGGCGTCCGTGGTGGAGTTCCTAGGGTCGGACCTGAGAGCCGTGATGTAGAAGTCGGGGTCCGACACCTTCTTGCATGTATTGCCGACCTTGTCAGTGGATGCGAAGGGGAGGATGGTGATGAGAAGAAAATGAGTGAACAAGAGAAGTGTGAAAGATTGGAGTCTTTGCTCATAACAAAAATAAACAAATTATGAAAAATAAATCTCTAGTCTCCACACCTCAGGATTGAGCCAAAATCAAAACCCACCCTTTTGTTCCTCTATATGTCTAAGAGCATTCCAAGCACTATCCACTATGAAATCACCAGAGCAAGATGCCAAGACCATCGTCAATCTCGAATAGTAATGACAACTTTGGTTTGAAGATTAATTGTTGAAGTTTGTTTAAAAAAAAAAAACAAACAAAAGTGCCTTTTTTGCGTCCCACATAGGAAAGATGGAGAGTGCAAGTCAGTTTATAAATTAGAATACTATTATAGTATTCTGAAAAAAGAGAAATGGCAAGTGGGCTAGTCCCCACCATACCCGCGTGCGTATGCGCGATTATTAGGCGCACTTAATACTTTGCGCGGTCGCGATTCAAAATCAGCACTATTCAACAATTATTTTTATTTTATTTTACACTGTTCACGTAAAAGTTGAAGTAATTTATTATTATTCAGACAAGACAGTTTGCAGAAAATGCGACTGTTCACGTAAAAGTTGAAGTAATTTATTATTATTCAGACAAGACAGTTTGCAGAAAATGAAAGGTTGCGTCCGTCCAAATTAGCAATGAACATGAATAGGTATGTCCGAATGTGCAGTTATTCGGACACAAAAAGGTATATTCGAATTAACTATTATTGGACACGAAGAGGTATATGAGAATTAACTACTTTTCGGAGGCGAAAGGGTGTGCTCTATTCTCTATATATAGTTAACTATTCTGTTCGTTTAAAACTCACTTCTTCAAAAAAAAATTTAGATTTTCGTTTTCTTCCTAAATTAGATACAGCCTTCGCTTCCAATTGTTTCCTAGAGAGTTCTTGGAGAATTATTAGAATTGCTATCTAATAATCTCACTTGAGACTCTGTTGTATTCTGGAGGATTTTTGTCGGTAACCATTAGCAACTTTGTGGGGCAAATAATTTCTTAAAGAGAGTGCTATTATGCCTCAGAGTTTGATTCCTTTATTCATCCCATTTTACCATATTTCCCCAACATTAATGTCATAATCATCATGTCACTGTTGGTGGTAGGGACGACGATAGGGACGTGGCTCCGTGTGGTTATTGTCGAACCATCCTTATTGGTGTACATTTCAACGGTTCTTATGTGATCTGATCTTCACCGCCTATCGACTTGAATTTTTACGATGAACTTACTCACATGATATCAGAGCAAACGCTATCCTTTGGCATATGTGCTTCCACTCCTAGTTGAATTCCATGTGCCGCTCCTAATCTGACTTGTATGAGAGATAAGGTATTGAGATATTATCCCACATTATCTAACAATAGGTTATGTATGATCTTCTTTCACTTATTAACTTAAGTTTTTAAATTACATTTTCTAACGATATTAAACTTTTTGGCGACCAAAAAGAGACAAGTATTGTTTCACATGTGTATATTATGTTCCATCCAAGAATGGTTTAGGTCTGAATACAATTTGAACTTGAGGTCCAATTGAGCTCCTTAGTGAAGATAGCGAGGCTTAATGAGTTGCTCTAGCCACATGGCACCTCTTGATCTCTCTCCATCAACTACTCCATTTGGCAATTTTATGCCTTTAGGCTGCATTTGGTCGTCTGAATTTCTAATGAAAATAGGACTGAATATGATAGGATAAAAAATCTAAGAATTTTGTTATATCATATCTATTGTTTGGTGAACTACCGAATTAAAGTCGGATAAGCAAATGCAAGGCGTAGCAAAGATCAACTCTATTTCGCTGGAACTTCAAGATGCTCTAGAAATAATTCAGTGATAAGTTATTGTTGAGAAGAGATTTGTGATGCCTAAATTCGAGCACAATATCAACTAAGTAGACCATGTAAAATTGAGGGTCTTGATTTGTAGTCGAATGCTTTGAAATGAACCGTCGACCTTGCTTACTGTCTTGTCGAATGACTAAACAATTGCTTAATAATCTAGTTATTCAACATCTTATGCACTCATGTATGTCGTCCAAGAGCGCTATCTTAAAAGTTAATGATTAATCTTAATTCTTCATGACATGTCGAGACCCCTTCCAAATGTTGAAAATGTTCAAACGGTTAAAAAACGAAGAAAGTGATATCATATCACACCAAGCAATGGATTAAAGAATAAGATCGTAAAGATACGCAGCTTTATTGGAGATGTCAACCTGGCGCCATCGGAGAGGTGAACATGCTTCACGATTGCCGCCGCTAGAGAACCGGCTTCCCGCTAGAGAACCGGCTTCCCACTAGAGAGGCGGCTCGACGGGGCGGAGAGGAATCCCAATGCGAAGGAGAGACGATGGTTATGGAAAAAAAAATCGATTCTCCTCATACCTGTTCTTTTGAAAAATCCTATCCTGATCTATCTCACCCCTTCTAGAATTTTTTTTCTTAGCTATATCTCTTTTATTCTATTCTGGATAGCTACCAAACACGAGAGAAGATAAAACATATCCTACCTCGACTTATATTCTAACGAGTCAAATGCAGCCTTAGGATAATCTCACCATTATGGACAAGAAAGCTCAAAAGTTATCCACCCTTCACTTAAGACATTTTTTGTTTATAAAATTTGTGTAAAAAGTTATCTATCTATGATATGCTGCTAATTCAATTATTAATATTTTAATTTAACTAATTTAACTCTAAATTTTTTGGCGATTTGTTAATTCTGTTTTTCGGATCAATTCATTGAGAATTGTAGACATGGATGAATTTTTGCATTTTTTTTCCCCTCTCTTGTCCTTTTATATTCTTTCTTCTTTTTATGTTTCTTCTTATTTTTTTCCCTCTGCCAACCAACGGCCACAGGAGAGAGCCGTTGAGGCCTAGTGACCAATAGTGAGAAATAGGAAAAACAAGAAAACAAAGGAAGGAAAAGAAAGAAATAATTTAGAAAATTTAAAAAATTAACAAAAATCGTCATCCGCGACTGCTTTGCCACATATATGGTTGGCGTTTATTATATCATATAATCATCCGAAGACTTGAACTAAACTGATTGAATTTAAAAAGAATTCATGACATAAATTGACAATCATACTATAAATTTATGATTTCTTCACTGGAGAAAGTGGGAAAACCTTAAAACAGAGCAAAATGGAGGGAGGGTTGGGGTTTGGAGATCTTATAGCTGTTAATAGAGCTACGCCAGGCAAGTGAGCATGGAAACTCACACAGAACCCATCATCTTTATGGATTAGGGTACGCAAAGGCATCTACTACCTAACGGCGACATTTAGATAGCTAAGAAAGGGTCCTGACCCTCACTGGGCCTGCAAAGTGTACTCGTGGGAAGGGAGTCACTCGAGAAGGATGTAAGATGGACAGTGGGTCAAGATAAGAGAGCATAAATGGCTACCCTTAGGGGCTATAAGGGGGACCGTAACAGAGGTGACCCTTATATGGTGCTGAATAATGAATCCAGAGACTAAATCTTGAATGCGTAGAGATTGAATGAAATATTCCAAGGAGGCGGCACAAACAACTCACGGCGGAAGGAAAGGGTGTTACGGCACCTGGTGCCTGGACACCGCCGAGACCTGGCAAATGGAGCTTCAACGTCGATTGGTCGGGATAGCAGCAAAGCAAAGTGAATTTGTGGCGGGATTTGTGGGAATAGCAAGGGATTCATTGTTCCTGGCTTCGTGCAGGAGGAGAAAGCGAGCTCTGTGCTGGAATTGGAGATCTTCGGTGTACTGGCTGCTCTTCGGTTCTGGAGATTGAGAAGGAGAAGATAGAAAACCAGGTTGCTTTGGGCAGATCTATGGGCGAAACCGTACACAAGAAGCTTAAAGTACATATTCTGACAGATTGCGTTTCTATCTCTTATCCATTACAGGATTCGGAAGAGCAATCGGGGCTTTTTGAGGTTTGATAGAGGATTGCAAGGCGTCATAGCCCAACTCGGCCTGGAAGCAATAACCGTAGCCCAGGTCCTGATCGCTGATAGCGCAGCCGATTAAGGCTGCAAATTAGAAAATTTGCTCCCTTCAGCCAGATGGTCAACCCCCCCCAACTCTTGAGATTTCCTTTGCTGCGATTCTGAGACGCTAAGTTGTAATTCTGTTGAAGCATTTGAATATGCAGTGTTCGGCAGTTGGAGCAACTTCTTGGATAGCCCAAAGTCCTCACGCGACGTGCTTCAAAGAGAGGGGGCGCCGCCCATCTCACGTGCCACTAACAGCAAAGCAACAAAGCCTCGCCCCTCCTGCCGCCATCGAAAAGAGCACACCGCCACACTCTGGAGGCCCAGCCGTTGGAAACGGAGCAGGAGCTCAGCGACAACCGTCGACGCAGCCACCTCGACGAAATCGAAGATTCCTCCGTTAGATTCTCAGGACGGTGAATGGAGGCATCGACGGGAGGCAGAGGCCGAGGATCTCATTCCTGATCATGCACCAATTCTCGCAACCGGAATTTCGCATCCATTGGCGATGGCGAAATCTTTCGATTTACGATCCATTAAATCCGAATTAAAACCAAATCGAACGCCGCACAATCCCAGCAACCGTGAATCGCACAAACCGATTCCGCGATGAATCCCTCTCGTTCGCAAATTCAATCGAACATCTAAGCGACACTGCGACGGAAACTATTGAGTTCTAAGGCTTGCACAGTCTCGACCAATCGTACGGCCAACGGGATGGTACACGAGCAGAACTCTCCATGAAAATTAAATTCATTTCACAGCCACATATCATATACACACAGACCCGCCCATGGCGAAACGACAAAATTCTCAGGGAGAAACCCGGGGGGGGGGGGAAGCCGAGATTATCAGAGAGTGCACCCGCAGAAGACGAAGAAGAAGCAGAGCATCGCGGCCAGGGCCAGGGACTCCAGCACCGTGATGACCGCCCACAGCACGTCGTCCACGACGAAGTCGAACAGCCGGAAGCCCCCCGCCGCGAGGTGCGAGAGGTCGAACTCCGGCCACCGGAAGCCCGCCGTGGACCACCGGAAGACAGCCGTCGGCAGCGAGAAGTCGAATCCCGGCCATCGGAAGGACGCCGTCGACCACCGCGAGCACATCGGGGGCTGGAGATTCCGTCGGTCGCTGCTGATTTCCGCCGCTCTTGTTTATTTTGCCTCTCCGTGTGTTTGGTAAGGAGGTAGATACGGAGGAATTAAATGGAACGGATAATAAATGACTTTTGAAATATCGGGGGGAAAATTAAAATAAATAAAGATATTTTTTTGGGGGTAAGGGGTGGAATTCTATCCATCCGGAACACGTGTTCAAGGCCAGTAACCAAACAATTTAGGTGGGGCTACTTGAAATTAGGTGCAAATAAGGAATTGATTAAGTAATTAGCTGCCCAAATTGAACCCCGTCCAAATAATTAATTCCCTAGTGCATTGAGGAATTAATTTTTTTGCGGTAAATAAACTCGAGGCTCGCCAGATCCGACGAGGCCAAGGTGGCGAGTCTAGGTGGGCGGCCAATCACCAACCGAAGAATAAAGGAAAAAAATAAAACTAAAAGACAAAAAAAATAAAATAAAGTAATTAGAAAGTCGATTTTCTAAAAAATAAAAAAATTATTAAAAGGCATAAATGTAGAAATTGATTTTCCTCATTAGGAGGTGAATAATATTATTCAGTTCGTTTTCATGTTTTAGATTAATATCGTCATTTTTTTGAAGAGCGACTTATGAAAATAATTTCCAAAGACGTCACATTTTTTTACGAAATAAACGAAAGTTCAAATGAGTCAGACTTTTCGACCAATTTGCAAACGTTGGATCGCTCCTTCTGACTTTTTATGCAAACTAACCAAAAGACAAAAAAAAAACACAAATGAACAAACAAATGAAGTGGTTAACGCTATGTTAATCATATTTCAGTTCGCCAACACACGCTAATCGGCTGATAAGAGGATTAAGGCGTGGGAACAGGATAACGACGTCGTGTTGACAAAGCAGGGCTGTCGAGCCTTTTGTCGTGTAGGGGCTCTTCTTTCACGACACGTGAGTTTTTCTTGGCCTTTTTCCATTCCACGTTCGCCGTTCGTCGGGAAGTTTCGTTTCGGATCCCCCCCTCAGATACAAATCCCACGTCGTTTTCAGTGTTGATGGCGACTCTCGATTGCCCCACGCAAACGCAGCTATCGGGGGCACAAAATCCAAAGAAATGTTTGGATTGTTCATGGTTGCACGTGACTTTCACGGCGCCACTTTCCTTTTAGGGAGAGACACAAGCACGTGAAATTGATCCCATGCTGTGACGTAGAAGATTCACCGGAGGGGCCGCGAGATCCCTCGAGTCCGGCCAGGCTTGGTGTCGCCACATACCGATGAAAAAGTTAGCCACATGAAAAGCCTCATATGGCCGAGCTCGGCTTTAGAACCAAGAGTGCGCTTCGTTCAACTTTAAAAGTTAGCTTTGAGCCTCCAAAGTCTCCGTACAGAAAATGTGGCAACTTTTTCTTTTGAACCCTTTTCAGCAAATGCTGGCCTTGGCCTTGACGAAGCTGAAAGCTCCGATATATAACTTCTTTTTATTTTTTTGACCCTAAGCTGAAAGTCGATGGAAGGTCCCCACCTGTCTTGAGCACTATAGCATATGCAGAAGGCCATTCTAAGGGTTAGATCTTTCTTTTTCCCAAGATTTAATGTCTCCATATCAATGTGCTTGTTAATGGTAGGATTAAGCAGACCCAATTGATCGAAGGACGAACTTGCGATTGGTGCCCGAGACTGCGTAAATATTGTCGACACTGCGCAAGGCGAGCTTCCTCCAAGGACTGGGCGCGCCGATACCGTGAACCGCGCATGATCACAGCCGTTGAATGATGCTGATCGCCAAATCAATGGTTGAGATTCATGGGTTGGATTGCCTCAGGGCAACTAATTCAGGATTGACATGGCCCAAAACCCTATAACCAAAGGAAATGCTTGGGCTGGATTACCGTCCCATGGGCCAATGAACGGCCCAGATGAACCACGCACGAGCCAACTGCGTGAGTAAACCCTAGACGTGCCCAGCAAGAATGAGAGAGGCCCCCGGATCGACACGTGAGAAGCACGTGACACGAGGAGGCAAACCCAGAGACGCGTCTACTAAAAAGGGTGGCCAAAGGAAAAACAAATCCCCCAACCCACACCGTCCGATCCATCGCCACGTCACCGATCCGGACCAACGCGGATCCAACGGCTTAGATCGGCGTTGCAGAGCTACCCTGCTCGAGAACAATCGAAGAAGCTCCTCGCCCAGAAAATTTTTTTCCATTTTCTCGAGATTTACTGTTCGTTTTTGTTTGGAATCAAGCCGAGAAATCATCGCAATCTCGTTCCGGCGAGCACGAGGTTGTGATTCCGACGATGAATTCGGACGAGGAGGACGAGATCGAGTTCGAAGAGGATGAGAAAGTTAGGGTTGGGAAGGAAGACGGCCTTGGAAAGGAAGACGGCGTCCCCGCCGTCGAGGACGACGACGAGGGGGATGAAGAAGAAGAAGAAGACGGCGTGCAAAGTCAGGAGGAAGCCAACGGCGGAGTAGACGGACGCGACGGCGTAGGTGACAAGGACGACGGCGAGGAAGAGGAGGACGATGAGGACGACGACGACGATGACAACGAGGACGACGACGAGGACGACGATGTGCAGGAGATCGTGGACATGAGGTCCGACGAGCCGGTGATCGAGGCTCGAGAGGGTAACGAAGTTATCGTGTTGAAGGAAGACGATGAGGAAGAAGATGATGAGGAGGAGGAGGAGGAAGATGGAGTGCAGAGTCAGGAGGAAGAGAATGGCGATGAAGACGACAACGAGGAGGACGACGACGGCGAGGAGGACGACGACGATGGCGAGGACGAGGACGACGATGTGCAGGAGGTTCTGCAGTCGTCTCGTGGGCCTCCGCCGGTTTATTCCGCAGACGACGACGAGAACGACGAAGTCGAAGTCGAAGGCGACGGCAGCGACGATGACGATGAGCAGGACGAGGATGAGAGCGACGATGAAGAAGCCGAAGAGGAGGTAAGAAACCGCAGGAATCAAAATCTTAGCTAAAATCCCTTCTCTGTTCAAGATTCGTGCTGATTTTTGGAAAACTGAAAGCTAAAATCTAGCGATACGAACTGAAAACTAAAAACCAGCTATGCTTAATGGTCAAGATCCGGTGCTTCCTGAAACTACAAAACTGTGATTGAAGAGATTGAGATTGAAACTGTCACGTTGGTTTTCGATCTAGAGAAGGGTTTTTCCGTTACCTCAATTAGTGAAGAAGATACGAAGTTGGGTTTTCCTTCTGATTGACCAACTGGGTTTAGGTTTTTCTTCCAGATCTAGGCGACGATCGTGGATCGCCTCTTGAGTTCTGATGCCCTCGCGCGTGTTGCTTGATGTTTTCTTGATATGCTCCTTTCTGGGTGTTCGTTAAATTCGTCGGCCTGGTCTCTTGTTTGTGTCGTTGAGTAGGAGACGAGGTACATGTCTTCAGTTTTTTCACTTCCTCTTTTCTTTGGGGGGTTCCTTTTGTTTGATGAAAGAATTGGGATTCGTTATTCTTCCTTGTTCCATCCATTTGGATGTCGGCTGCCAAATGTTATTGGTGATGAGTGCTAACTATTGACACGAGTGAATTGGGATGTGTTGTCACGTGTGGTGGTTTGCTGTCGTTGGTAAATGAGTTCTTGAGCAGATGTTGTGGGTTTGATTGTTGAATTTAACATTGGTCTTGTCATATGTTGGTGCATCATCTTTTTGTTTTGATTTCTGTTGCGGAACCATAGAACCATGTTGTCTCCTTTGCTACAAGATAGGTGTAACTTGTTATTACATGTTTATCGCATTTACACATGTTGCTCCGATAGACCCTTAGAGATGGAAAGCCTGAATTTACGTTTCTACCCAGAGCATGGACAGTTCCTTTTTTCCTGTTAAAGTTTGTATTTTTAATGTTTTTTATGAACCTACTTATTATGCAGGGTCCTTGCTTTTGGCCTTTGCTGGCATTTAGAGTAAAGGGACCCCCCAAAGGGACCCCAACCCAAAAATGGCTTCAGTTCTCGATTCTATGTCACCTCATCCAATTATGTTATCTTGTTTCATGATCTTCCTGAAAGTTTCTTTGGCCTGTGATCTTATTGACTGCATCTTTACAAAGTCCTAAAAAGATATCTTGAGAATGTTGCGAATGGAACTGCAGGAGGATAGCGGAGCACAGTATGTGGTTCGGCCCCTCAGCCGCCCCGTGGAGGAGGAGGACGAAGACAACAGCGACTACCTTGAGCAACAAGAGAATGGGTTGGAGCAGGAAGAAGACATTGAGGAAGATGATGAGGCGGATGATGAAGAAGATGGGGTGGAGGAAGAGGAGGAGATAGATGAAGACGGCGGTGGGAAGGTTGAGGATCCACCCACGAAGAGGAAGAGAGCAGACAGAGATGAGGCGGAGGAGGAAGATGATTCTGAGGACAGTGACGTAGATGATGATGAGAGACCTCCCAAGAGATGAGGCCGCGGCCCAGTTCCTTTCGATGGTCTTGAGCCCATTAGGATTTGATACATCTATCTCCCTATCTTTCCGGGGTTAAACTGTGACATTATGCTGGTGCTATATATATAATGTCCTAGGGTAGATAAAAAGAACTATTTTTTTTAATTTATATTTTATGTTTGCATAGGTTATGTGGGGAAGAAGATGGTTTAGGTCTTTGTCAAAATTTGATTTTAGATGACAAGGTGTTGAAGATTTCCAATTTTTGCAGTTTGGTGCAATTGCAACTTCTCTTTCCATGGCGCTCTGTTGCGATGCAAGACTTTTTGGCCCATTTGGTCTTAAAGGTCTAGAGTTGTATTTCTGAGCTGTCTTTTCTTTATACCCCTTGATGATGATTACTGTTGACCGACCGAGCGGGCTGTTGCAAGGAAAATTACAGATTTCCCCCCAACTTCTTTCTGTCTAATTTTCATTTTAGTCCCTCCCTCAAGTTCGACGATTTACCTCGTTCGCTCAATTTCTCTGTAAAGGCCTGCCTATTTTCTTATATTCACCATGTTAAACCTTTGAACTCCGATTGCGCATGCGATTTAGGAATAACACTTGCGGAGCTCGACACCGCGTGCTTATTCGCGACTGATTGAGGTGCCGCCCTCCGTCGGAGATTGCGGTAATCAACCCTGCCGCAGCAACTGTTGTCAGCATCTCCATGCTCGGATGAGTCTTTCTTTATTATGGGCGAGCATGACTCCACGACACGGAGGATATAAGTGTTAGGATTTTCAAAGGAAGGATTACAATGAATGAATTTTAAAAAGTTAAGGATTGGATTAAATAAAAAAAAAACCTTTCAAAGATCATATTAAGCATTAAAAAATAATTAAGGGACCACACACACGTCATTGCCTCCCGAACATAAAAACAGAACTCTACCCTTAGCGCCAAGGTATATTCAAAAGAAGCTCATTTTTTTCTCTAAACCTTCTCCAGACACTTCCTTTCTCTTCTCTCTCAGCGCTCTTCCCTTCGACACTGTTCTTTCGCCATGGACGTTTTCATGGCTTCTTCCAAAACTTCCTGCACTAGTCTTTTATCTTCTTCTGGTGATCGCAGCTTTCAATTTCGGCGACGGAAAGGGCGTCGTCGAGGCGCGCCGCAGGATTTATCCCGTGTATCAATCCCTCCATGCTGTCTCGGTGAAGTACACCCACCGGACCGGCCACCACTTTTCAACATCCTAAAATCTGGAACAAGATATTACATACGTCCTTCTTGTATGTCTTTTTGGGTGTTCCATCTGTTTGGTGTTAATTTGTCTTCCGGAAAGCGTCGTCTTTAGAAGTCTTCCATAATATATTATCGTATAATGTAGGTCGGATATACGGCGGACTACGGTGTAGAAATATGATTTAGCGATTTTCTGCATGGGTTTTATTTTTCTGCGTTATTTTGAAAGTTATCAATTTTCCGTTCTTTGAAGAAAATAGGTTATACATTTTGTAGGGGAGGTGGGACCGAAGCAATGAATGTACGGGCCTATAGCGGGTTACTGTGAAGATGGAAGAGACGAAAGAAAATAGAAGATGAACAAAGGTTCTACATAGTTCAATTGACCAAGAAAAATGTTTCTAGGAAGCCCACATCCATGGTAGAAACCCCATATTTCTTAGCTTCTTGGGGAGATTCATTCTCCTTAAATGAAGAAAATACAATATAGTTACTAAATATAGCCTATGATTTTTATGGTAAATAAGGTTATGACACATTGGACTTTGATCCTCAATCTTATCGTAACTTGGCAAGTTTGTCTCACCAACTCTCCCCCTTCAAGTTGGGGTGAAGATGTCTTTGGCCAACGTTTATTTAAATACTCCTCTAGAAATGGATTTGGTAAACACATCAGCAAGTTGTTCTTTCCTTCGCACATAACAAGTCTCTATAGTTTTATCTCAAACTTTCTCTCGAGAAAAATGACAGTCGACTTCTATGTGTTTTGCTCTTTCATGGAAGACTAGATTTGATGCAATGTGAGTTGCGACCTGGTTCACAAAATAGCTTCATAGGAGCATGAGGTCCTTCAAGATCCAAGTCGCTTGGTCGCATGCCAAGTTTTGTATTTGCTTTGCGCTGTTCGAGCAACCAGACATAGGTTTTTCAGAAACACGTAAAGAAATTGTTTTTCAATTTATGGAACAAAAATCTGTTTCCATCAATAGATTTTAGCCCAAAATCAAATAAAATTTCTTTGTTTTCTTCAGAATAAAATGTATTTCTGTTCCAGAAACTAATTTGGAACACAATGGTTGACATCGCGCCACAAAGCGACTTGGATCTTGAAGGACCTCATGCTCCTATGAAGCTATTTTGTGAACCAGGTTGCAACTCACATTGCATCAAATCTAGTCTTCCATGAAAGAGCAAAACACATAGAAGTCGACTGTCATTTTGCGTCGAGAGAAAATTTGATGTCAAACTATAGAGACTTGTTATGTGCGAAGGAAAGAACAACTTGCTGATGTGTTTACCAAATCCATTTCTAGAGGAGTATTTAAATAAACGTTGGCCAAAGACATCTTCACCCCAACTTGAAGGGGGAGAGTTGGTGAGACAAACTTGCCAAGTTACGATAAGATTGAGGATCAAAGTCCAATGTGTCATAACCTTATTTACCATAAAAATCATAGGCTATATTTAGTAACTATATTGTATTTTTCTTCATTTAAGGAGAATGAATCTCCCCAAGAAGCTAAGAAATATGGGGTTTCTACCATGGATGTGGCTTCCTAGAAACATTTTTCTTGGTCAATTGAACTATGTAGAACCTTTGTTCATCTTCTATTTTCTTTCGTCTCTTCCATCTTCACAGTAACCCGCTATAGGCCCGTACATTCATTGCTTCGGTCCCACCTCCCTACAAAATGTATAACCTATTTTCTTCAAAGAACGGAAAATTGATAACTTTCAAAATAACGCAGAAAAATAAAGCCCATGCAGAAAATCGCTAAATCATATTTCTACACCGTAGTCCGCCGTATATCCGACCTACATTATACGATAATATATTATGGAAGACTTCTAAAGACGACGCTTTCCGGAAGACAAATTAACACCAAACAGATGGAACACCCAAAAAGACATACAAGAAGGACGTATGTAATATCTTGTTCCAGATTTTAGGATGTTGAAAAGTGGTGGCCGGTCCGGTGGGTGTACTTCACCGAGACAGCATGGAGGGATTGATACACGGGATAAATCCTGCGGCGCGCCTCGACGACGCCCTTTCCGTCGCCGAAATTGAAAGCTGCGATCACCAGAAGAAGATAAAAGACTAGTGCAGGAAGTTTTGGAAGAAGCCATGAAAACGTCCATGGCGAAAGAACAGTGTCGAAGGGAAGAGCGCTGAGAGAGAAGAGAAAGGAAGTGTCTGGAGAAGGTTTAGAGAAAAAAATGAGCTTCTTTTGAATATACCTTGGCGCTAAGGGTAGAGTTCTGTTTTTATGTTCGGGAGGCAATGACGTGTGTGTGGTCCCTTAATTATTTTTTAATGCTTAATATGATCTTTGAAAGGTTTTTTTTTTTCTTTAATCCAATCCTTAACTTTTTAAAATTCATTCATTGTAATCCTTCCTTTGAAAATCCTAACACTTATATCCTCCGTGTCGTGGAGTCATGCTCGCCCATAATAAAGAAAGACTCATCCGAGCATGGAGATGCTGACAACAGTTGCTGCGGCAGGGTTGATTACCGCAATCTCCGACGGAGGGCGGCACCTCAATCAGTCGCGAATAAGCACGCGGTGTCGAGCTCCGCAAGTGTTATTCCTAAATCGCATGCGCAGTCGGAGTTCAAAGGTTTAACATGGTGAATATAAGAAAATAGGCAGGCCTTTACAGAGAAATTGAGCGAACGAGGTAAATCGTCGAACTTGAGGGAGGGACTAAAATGAAAATTAGACAGAAAGAAGTTGGGGGGAAATCTGTAATTTTCCTTGCAACAGCCCGCTCGGTCGGTCAACAGTAATCATCATCAAGGGGTATAAAGAAAAGACAGCTCAGAAATACAACTCTAGACCTTTAAGACCAAATGGGCCAAAAAGTCTTGCATCGCAACAGAGCGCCATGGAAAGAGAAGTTGCAATTGCACCAAACTGCAAAAATTGGAAATCTTCAACACCTTGTCATCTAAAATCAAATTTTGACAAAGACCTAAACCATCTTCTTCCCCACATAACCTATGCAAACATAAAATATAAATTAAAAAAAATAGTTCTTTTTATCTACCCTAGGACATTATATATATAGCACCAGCATAATGTCACAGTTTAACCCCGGAAAGATAGGGAGATAGATGTATCAAATCCTAATGGGCTCAAGACCATCGAAAGGAACTGGGCCGCGGCCTCATCTCTTGGGAGGTCTCTCATCATCATCTACGTCACTGTCCTCAGAATCATCTTCCTCCTCCGCCTCATCTCTGTCTGCTCTCTTCCTCTTCGTGGGTGGATCCTCAACCTTCCCACCGCCGTCTTCATCTATCTCCTCCTCTTCCTCCACCCCATCTTCTTCATCATCCGCCTCATCATCTTCCTCAATGTCTTCTTCCTGCTCCAACCCATTCTCTTGTTGCTCAAGGTAGTCGCTGTTGTCTTCGTCCTCCTCCTCCACGGGGCGGCTGAGGGGCCGAACCACATACTGTGCTCCGCTATCCTCCTGCAGTTCCATTCGCAACATTCTCAAGATATCTTTTTAGGACTTTGTAAAGATGCAGTCAATAAGATCACAGGCCAAAGAAACTTTCAGGAAGATCATGAAACAAGATAACATAATTGGATGAGGTGACATAGAATCGAGAACTGAAGCCATTTTTGGGTTGGGGTCCCTTTGGGGGGTCCCTTTACTCTAAATGCCAGCAAAGGCCAAAAGCAAGGACCCTGCATAATAAGTAGGTTCATAAAAAACATTAAAAATACAAACTTTAACAGGAAAAAAGGAACTGTCCATGCTCTGGGTAGAAACGTAAATTCAGGCTTTCCATCTCTAAGGGTCTATCGGAGCAACATGTGTAAATGCGATAAACATGTAATAACAAGTTACACCTATCTTGTAGCAAAGGAGACAACATGGTTCTATGGTTCCGCAACAGAAATCAAAACAAAAAGATGATGCACCAACATATGACAAGACCAATGTTAAATTCAACAATCAAACCCACAACATCTGCTCAAGAACTCATTTACCAACGACAGCAAACCACCACACGTGACAACACATCCCAATTCACTCGTGTCAATAGTTAGCACTCATCACCAATAACATTTGGCAGCCGACATCCAAATGGATGGAACAAGGAAGAATAACGAATCCCAATTCTTTCATCAAACAAAAGGAACCCCCCAAAGAAAAGAGGAAGTGAAAAAACTGAAGACATGTACCTCGTCTCCTACTCAACGACACAAACAAGAGACCAGGCCGACGAATTTAACGAACACCCAGAAAGGAGCATATCAAGAAAACATCAAGCAACACGCGCGAGGGCATCAGAACTCAAGAGGCGATCCACGATCGTCGCCTAGATCTGGAAGAAAAACCTAAACCCAGTTGGTCAATCAGAAGGAAAACCCAACTTCGTATCTTCTTCACTAATTGAGGTAACGGAAAAACCCTTCTCTAGATCGAAAACCAACGTGACAGTTTCAATCTCAATCTCTTCAATCACAGTTTTGTAGTTTCAGGAAGCACCGGATCTTGACCATTAAGCATAGCTGGTTTTTAGTTTTCAGTTCGTATCGCTAGATTTTAGCTTTCAGTTTTCCAAAAATCAGCACGAATCTTGAACAGAGAAGGGATTTTAGCTAAGATTTTGATTCCTGCGGTTTCTTACCTCCTCTTCGGCTTCTTCATCGTCGCTCTCATCCTCGTCCTGCTCATCGTCATCGTCGCTGCCGTCGCCTTCGACTTCGACTTCGTCGTTCTCGTCGTCGTCTGCGGAATAAACCGGCGGAGGCCCACGAGACGACTGCAGAACCTCCTGCACATCGTCGTCCTCGTCCTCGCCATCGTCGTCGTCCTCCTCGCCGTCGTCGTCCTCCTCGTTGTCGTCTTCATCGCCATTCTCTTCCTCCTGACTCTGCACTCCATCTTCCTCCTCCTCCTCCTCATCATCTTCTTCCTCATCGTCTTCCTTCAACACGATAACTTCGTTACCCTCTCGAGCCTCGATCACCGGCTCGTCGGACCTCATGTCCACGATCTCCTGCACATCGTCGTCCTCGTCGTCGTCCTCGTTGTCATCGTCGTCGTCGTCCTCATCGTCCTCCTCTTCCTCGCCGTCGTCCTTGTCACCTACGCCGTCGCGTCCGTCTACTCCGCCGTTGGCTTCCTCCTGACTTTGCACGCCGTCTTCTTCTTCTTCTTCATCCCCCTCGTCGTCGTCCTCGACGGCGGGGACGCCGTCTTCCTTTCCAAGGCCGTCTTCCTTCCCAACCCTAACTTTCTCATCCTCTTCGAACTCGATCTCGTCCTCCTCGTCCGAATTCATCGTCGGAATCACAACCTCGTGCTCGCCGGAACGAGATTGCGATGATTTCTCGGCTTGATTCCAAACAAAAACGAACAGTAAATCTCGAGAAAATGGAAAAAAATTTTCTGGGCGAGGAGCTTCTTCGATTGTTCTCGAGCAGGGTAGCTCTGCAACGCCGATCTAAGCCGTTGGATCCGCGTTGGTCCGGATCGGTGACGTGGCGATGGATCGGACGGTGTGGGTTGGGGGATTTGTTTTTCCTTTGGCCACCCTTTTTAGTAGACGCGTCTCTGGGTTTGCCTCCTCGTGTCACGTGCTTCTCACGTGTCGATCCGGGGGCCTCTCTCATTCTTGCTGGGCACGTCTAGGGTTTACTCACGCAGTTGGCTCGTGCGTGGTTCATCTGGGCCGTTCATTGGCCCATGGGACGGTAATCCAGCCCAAGCATTTCCTTTGGTTATAGGGTTTTGGGCCATGTCAATCCTGAATTAGTTGCCCTGAGGCAATCCAACCCATGAATCTCAACCATTGATTTGGCGATCAGCATCATTCAACGGCTGTGATCATGCGCGGTTCACGGTATCGGCGCGCCCAGTCCTTGGAGGAAGCTCGCCTTGCGCAGTGTCGACAATATTTACGCAGTCTCGGGCACCAATCGCAAGTTCGTCCTTCGATCAATTGGGTCTGCTTAATCCTACCATTAACAAGCACATTGATATGGAGACATTAAATCTTGGGAAAAAGAAAGATCTAACCCTTAGAATGGCCTTCTGCATATGCTATAGTGCTCAAGACAGGTGGGGACCTTCCATCGACTTTCAGCTTAGGGTCAAAAAAAAAAAAGAAGTTATATATCGGAGCTTTCAGCTTCGTCAAGGCCAGCATTTGCTGAAAAGGGTTCAAAGGAAAAGTTGCCACATTTTCTGTACGGAGACTTTGGAGGCTCAAAGCTAACTTTTAAAGTTGAACGAAGCGCACTCTTGGTTCTAAAGCCGAGCTCGGCCATATGAGGCTTTTCATGTGGCTAACTTTTTCATCGGTATGTGGCGACACCAAGCCTGGCCGGACTCGAGGGATCTCGCGGCCCCTCCGGTGAATCTTCTACGTCACAGCATGGGATCAATTTCACGTGCTTGTGTCTCTCCCTAAAAGGAAAGTGGCGCCGTGAAAGTCACGTGCAACCATGAACAATCCAAACATTTCTTTGGATTTTGTGCCCCCGATAGCTGCGTTTGCGTGGGGCAATCGAGAGTCGCCATCAACACTGAAAACGACGTGGGATTTGTATCTGAGGGGGGGATCCGAAACGAAACTTCCCGACGAACGGCGAACGTGGAATGGAAAAAGGCCAAGAAAAACTCACGTGTCGTGAAAGAAGAGCCCCTACACGACAAAAGGCTCGACAGCCCTGCTTTGTCAACACGACGTCGTTATCCTGTTCCCACGCCTTAATCCTCTTATCAGCCGATTAGCGTGTGTTGGCGAACTGAAATATGATTAACATAGCGTTAACCACTTCATTTGTTTGTTCATTTGTGTTTTTTTTTTGTCTTTTGGTTAGTTTGCATAAAAAGTCAGAAGGAGCGATCCAACGTTTGCAAATTGGTCAAAAGTCTGACTCATTTGAACTTTCGTTTATTTCGTAAAAAAATGTGACGTCTTTGGAAATTATTTTCATAAGTCGCTCTTCAAAAAATGACGATATTAATCTAAAACATGAAAACGAACTGAATAATATTATTGACCTCCTGTCAGGAAATCAATTTCTACAGTTTATGCCTTTTAATAATATATTTTTTTTTATTTTTAGAAAATCGACTTTCTAATTACTTTATTTTATCATTTTTGTCTTTTAGTTTTTTTTTTTTCCTTATTCTTCGGTTGGTGATTGGCCGCCCACCTAGACTCGCCACCTTGGCCTCGTCGGATCTGGCGAGCCTCGAGTTTATTTACCGCAAAAAATTAATTCCTCAATGCACTAGGGAATTAATTATTTGGACGGGGTTCAATTTGGGCAGCTAATTACTTAATCAATTCCTTATTTGCACCTAATTTTCAAGTAGCCCCACCTAAATTGTTTGGTTACTGGCCTTGAACACGTGTTCCGGATGGATAGAATTCCACCCTTACCCCAAAAAAATATCTTTATTTATTTTAATTTCCCCCCGATATTTCAAAGTCATTTATTATCCGTTCCATTTAATTCCTCCGTATCTACCTCCTTACCAAACACACGGAGAGGCAAAATAAACAAGAGCGGCGGAAATCAGCAGCGACCGACGGAATCTCCAGCCCCCGATGTGCTCGCGGTGGTCGACGGCGTCCTTCCGATGGCCGGGATTCGACTTTCTCGCTGCCGACGGCTGTCTTCCGGTGGTCCACGGCGGGCTTCCGGTGGCCGGAGTTCGACCTCTCGCACCTCGCGGCGGGGGGCTTCCGGCTGTTCGACTTCGTCGTGGACGACGTGCTGTGGGCGGTCATCACGGTGCTGGAGTCCCTGGGCCCTGGCCGCGATGCTCTGCTTCTTCTTCGTCTTCTGCGGGTGCACTCTCTGATAATCTCGGCTCCCCCCCGCCCCCCGGGTTTCTCCCTGAGAATTTTTGTCGTTTCGCCATGGGCGGTCTGTGTGTATATGATATGTGGCTGTGAAATGAATTTAATTTTCATGGAGAGTTCTGCTCGTGTACCATCCAGTTGGCCGTACGATTGGTCGAGACTGTGCAAGCCTTAGAACTCAATAGTTTCCGTCGCAGTGTCGCTTAGATGTTCGATTGAATTTGCGAACGAGAGGGATTCATCGCGGAATCGGTTTGTGCGATTCACGGTTGCTGGGATTGTGCGGCGTTCGATTTGGTTTTAATTCGGATTTAATGGATCGTAAATCGAAAGATTTCGCCATCGCCAATGGATGCGAAATTCCGGTTGCGAGAATTGGTGCATGATCAGGAATGAGATCCTCGGCCTCCGCCTCCCGTCGATGCCTCCATTCACTGTCCTGATAATCTAACGGAGGAATCCTTCGAA
>JAGVVM010007302.1:0-36703 GCA_019149425.1 Psidium friedrichsthalianum
TCTAGGTTTAAAAATGAGGACAGATTATAACATGGTTAGTTTCAAGGTCTAGGTCTAGACCCTACCCACCCGGCCCATGCTCATCCTATCGATGGGGAAAGTGGGATATAGGTCATAAGATTTCTTCTCTTTATGATATAAAAATTATTTTTTTGGATAACAAAATTCTTAATTATAAAATTAAAATAATAGTAATATTTAAATTATATTTGGTTTGTGTTTGTTATTTTTAATTTATATTAATTTATTTCTACTTTATAATATATATAGTTTGCATACATATATACATACACACACAGAGTATCTATATACATTACTTATTTTAAGTGCAATTGTATAATTTATTACTTAATAAATAATTTATTAAGAAATGATGGAAGGGAATAAAAATAATGATAAAAAAAGATTAAACTATTAAAAATGAAGTAAAAGAACCCAGATTTTAAGTGAACATATTCAAACTTGAAAATTATCTTTCTAATTCTTGAAGAATAAGGGATAAAGAATTTCTTAAAAAAACTAGCATTGCCATCTCATTCTCCTTTGTATTTCTAGAATATATTGAAGTTTTATGACTCTTTTGCAGACTTTTAATTCACGATAAAAATCTATGAAAATGGCAAGAGAGTCGAAACTTATTCTCCTTCTTAGCTTTCTGGTTACGACAAAAGTCTATGAAAGTATAAAGAGAGTCAAAACTCCTTCTCCTTCGTGATTTTGTGATTTATGTTGAAGTTTAATGAATGTAGCAAGAGAGGTAAAACTTTTCATAGTCGCAAATGTGAGTGATTATATTTTCTCTCTCTACTATATTCGGTAGTGAATTATAAGAGATTTTTATAGTCTCCGTTTATAAATTTTCAATTCATTTACATCAATATGTTGTAAGTACTAACAATGAACAATATAAGTTATGAACATATCCGGCTTTATTACTGCGATTTACCAAACAGTGGACAGAACATGTCGAAATCTCTGGATTTCATTATATCATATCATATCCAATTCTATCCTGACTAAAATCGAGACGACCAAATACAGCCTAAATGAATTTAAGGGTGTATCTGTTTCATGAAAAACCCATGATTTGAAAAATATTTTTCAAAAATGATCACTTGTATGGCTCATAAAAATCAATCAATGCAAATTATTTTTATCATGCAGGAAACTGTTTAACTATAAATTATTGTTAATGGTGAAATATTTTCCATTGCCTGATTTTTGAAAGAGATAATCAATCATTTTTTATAAAATATTTTCTAAATCATTTTTTTTCCGAGAAACAATGAAGCCTCAAGATTACTCAAACCATGACACTAATCCAATGACAAGGTAAATCTAAGAGCTACCCAAACTATAAGACTTGGCCTATGAATAAGCGTTGCGACCTAGATTTTCACATAAAAGCTAATGGATTTCTTAACCTAATTATTCTTAACCTAGCTCAAACTCTCTAAAGTCCATATAAAATCGTAACTTTTGATTTAACTCATTAATGTGTATAACTTTAGAGTCGCCACTAATCTATTTATGGTAAGGTCGATTAGACACCCAAGTAAAATAGCGAGAGAATGATTATACTTCTATGAACCAGAGATAATGGGTACGGAGACTTGGTTACACTAAAGTACTCTAATACCCTTTCAGTATCATTTCAATTTATTCATGAAAATGTTTAAGCAAGTGACTTGATTGATTATAACTAAGGTAATAGGGCATAAATTATCATGCGGGTGCTTAGTCAATTAAATGAGATACCCAACTCAAGATAAATGTAATGCATATTACATGTGCCATGCAATTCTTCTCTCTTTTTTGTTTTCACATTTTATTGAAAATCTTATCTATATGCAATGCATGCATTCGAATCTAATTGTAATGACATACATAAATGCAAGCCATCCTAAGATTGCATTAATTAAACTAAACTACATGACTATCCTAATAACATGCAATTTAAATGATCAATTAATTAACCTAAACATGCGACTCTAAATGACATGGCAAAAGTGACATGTAATGCATGATAACATGGTTTGGATGATTTTTTTTTTTTGGTGATTTGCAAAATTAATTATGTCTCAAAATAAACTATGCCAAAAGAATAGTTGTCTGGCATATTTTAGGGATTAAATTGGCCTAAACCCTAACCTATAAAAGACAAGCTATTTGAAGGAATAAAAATCTACTCTAAACATTGGCAAGTTAATTCTTATATGAGTATAATATGTCATTGGATAGATGATAATTGATATATTAAAAAAAAAGATTATTACATCTAGAGTTTTTGAAATAAGCATACGGCAAATAATATTTACAGATTAATTAGGTAATTTTAGAATAATATTATTTGCTTAATAAATTTTTTCAGTTGGTTTTGATAATACCACGACAATGCTACTTCGATTATTCAACTAGAAAAAATTTGTAAACCTGCTTTCGTGGATAATTTTTTCACGTTAGATGTGCTTGTCATATTTTAAATTTATATATATATAATGATTTAAAAACTCTTGATATTTTTCTCGACCCAATAAAATAGCAATTCAATTTGCATGGAAACATTCTCAAATAATGAAAGAATTGTTAAAATTTGTAGAGCAAATGAAAAAACCAAAAAGATTTTCAAAGATATTCCAAATCATTAAATCCCACTTACAAATTGCTTAATAAATCTTTTACATATAAATATTTATTATGTGCATTTATTTCAGATAATATAACTCAAATTAATTTATACCCACAAGAATAAGTTATTTACAAAAAATTATATATTTTAAAAAATTTTAATGATGCAATTTTTACTTTATCCAATGTTTATTATCCTACTACGCATTTATTTTTAACAGAATGTATTAATATTGTTAGAGTTTTTGAAGAAAATGAAAAAATGATGATAAATTAAGTGATACTATTAAAACAATGGAACAAAATGGTTACATTATTATAGGAAATTCCTATATTTATTTAGTTTCTTGCATTTTTTATCCACGTTGTAAATTTAAATGGTTTAGGTGATTATTTGAATATGTGTTATGAATGTTTATATTTAATTGATGTGGTAAATATTAGAACTATACAAATAAGGGTTAAAAACGTGATAATAGAATTATATAATAATTTTATACTATATATAATCTAGGTGATATCGATCTTCTCAATCTAGTACATACAAAGTAGGAACATAGGTAAATTAGTAGAGGGTACCAACTTTTTGTTGCATAGGTAAAAAAAAGAAAAATGAAGTAATTTTGAAATAGAGAGCTATCTAACCGTTTCTTTGAGTTCGATGAATCTCAAGGCAGCACAAATTTTATAACATTAAATTGGTAGAAGAGGCATTCCACAAATACTCAATTCTTGCTCTAATTTTTTTTTTTTTTGGTCAGAAAGGATGTCTTTATTAAAACTCAGGAACAGAATAGCCAAACCTCAGTGAGGGGGCATCAGTACACATTAAATCCCAAAGGACTTGGGGAGGGTTCGATAACCAAGAAGATGGTAAGGATTCTGAGCGGGCTTCCTTAGCAAGCCAGTCTGCCACTATGTTCTCTGATCTGTCGCAATGGGCCAGGGTAGTGTTCTTAAGTACTCGAGATGGGCCTGGGCTTCACGGACGAGCGTTCATCTCCCAAGGGATTTCATCTGTGCAAGTACAGCACCAATAAGTGAACTACAGTCAGAAAGCAAGTACACTCTCTCGAAGTTCCAGATCTGTTCGTGAGGGTTTTCAAGGCTTCACCATCGCCAGCGCCTCAGTTTGGAGAGGAGATAAAGACTCAATTTTTCTCGCGAAACCTTCTACAATCGCGCCAGAAGAACTTCGGATGACACCAGCGATTCCACCGAATTGTAAAATGAATTTTAGCAACACTTGTTCAACAATTACGATAGAATAAGCATTTAGCGCTGAAGGCAATATTTTGGACAAACGACGTTCAAGATTAGCTCCCGATTCGACGGAGACTTAAGCTTGTATTGATGATTGGACAAAGGCTTAATATAAATAGCAAGAAATAAATCGTAATAATGAAACCGAATTTTTTATGACGGAGATACGACCGACACCAGTATCGAAACGGGTAGCGATTAAGGATAAGGTAAGTATAAGGTTATCAAAATAAGAGAATTACATGGATTTTGATTCTTATATTCCCACAAATATATGTAGGCTCTTAATGATAAATCATTAAGTTAAAACCCCATTCCTCTCCCTTTTTCCCCATAAATTTGATTATAATTTTATTTGATAATTCATTATTTCATAATTTCATAATTCATTATTTGATAATTTGATTACAATTTGATTAGAAATTCATTACAATTTAATTTTTAATTCAAAAACCGTAATAAAACCGAAACCGAAACCATAATTGGCGATTCCATTTCAATTTTGAACCGGAACCGGCTCAGAACTGCTGATTCAAAATTGAAACCAGAACCACCACTTAAGGTTTTGATTTCGGTTCCTCTAAATTTTGAACCAGAACCAATAGTTCTGGAATCATGGCATGACTAGGCCGACCTATGGCCTTGCTTGTGGGCTCGCCTGCTCTTTTCTCGACTTAATTAGGCATTTTTCTGATTAATTGAGATTTTAATTAAAAGGTATTTTTTCCTTAATTGAAGTTTAGTGTGTTGAATTAAGCTCTTAATAGGCCCTAAGGCCTTGTGAATTTCGGCCATACCTTCCCTATGCCTTGGCCGAATTTTCCATTAAGTTTTGGCCCAGTCCGCGCGTTTGTTTCAAGTCTATTTTCGCCACTGGCTTAATTTAATGTAGATGCGATGTATGCTAAAATTAAAATAATCTAAACACAAATAATATGAAAAATGATTTAAATATTTTTTCTAAAAACTAAGGTTAGTTTCTAATTTTATATGAAATTAATCCTAAATGGTGAGCCAAATTTAGGTGTTAATAATTAGTGATGCTAAAGACTATCCTAGTGCCCTCTAGATTAATCCAATCCCGAATATCACATTAGAATTATCATCCACCTCAAATTCGGCAGTCACATTAACGTCTGAGCCCTCCACATTTCAAAATTCACCAATGCATAGGGTTAATTGATTAACGCGTCTCCTAATAATGACTATCTCCAGACATGTTTATTAATCAAATGAAGGTCAATGGCCACCATGCACACTTGGAATGGCACCACATTATTTCATTTTGACATTTCCAATTAAGACGTCCCACTCCTAAGCACTAGGAGATTAAATGATGGTC
Organism: Psidium friedrichsthalianum; assembly: GCA_019149425.1. Lineage (NCBI taxonomy): Eukaryota > Viridiplantae > Streptophyta > Magnoliopsida > Myrtales > Myrtaceae > Psidium > Psidium friedrichsthalianum. The sequence continues at coordinate 5,234 of JAGVVM010007302.1, forward strand.
ACATGCACTCTTACGATTCATCAAAATAAGCTCCTGGAAAAAAATTAAAATCACCATCCACATATTCAAGCTGCCATTGAAAAGCATGTCCCAATCAGCACAAGAAAAAAAAAGAGAAGCAAATTGTGTTTTCCACCAACACTTCATTAAATTTTAGTTTCGAGATTTTATCAGTCTAGCCCTAGCCTATTTTGGTTCAAATTTGATGGGTCACCCCTGATTTCAAAGCTTAAAGTCTAGTTCAAATCATTAGTTAACAACCTTTTGGGATTAGGTCTAGGGATTTCTGAAATTAGTGATAAGCCCAACGAGTCAAACTAAAACTAGTCAAATTAGACTAATCCTTGAAGCCGCATTTGATCCATCAAACAATCTCAGAAAATGGTGGACCGACAGGTGGAAAAGCTTAAAGTCCTCTAAAACTCTTTAATTTAACGACTTTTAAGGTTTTTTAGCATTTTGGCGTCCCGTATATATTATAATATCTAAAACAGTACAAATCGGACCCCCTAACTCGATTTTATTGATTATGGCCTATATCAACAGGGCCCCTTGCCCAACAAATGAAGTCGAATTTTAAGCCACAACCTATCAAGCCGCGACGTGTCCTCTATTTATTTTTTATTGATTGAGGATTTTCAATTAATTAGATCATTTTAATAATGTTATATTAATAAAAATAATATTATTTTAAATTTCTAATTATGATAGCATGCTCTTAGGCTCCAAGTCAAAAAATTCGCTTAAGCTTCCATCAATCATTAGTGTCCTAGACTCTCCATTGATTCATTTAACTTCAAATTTAGATTCATTCAGATTGACATACAACAACAGTCCTCCATCCTTATTAGCAATTAAATCAAGTGAGACAATCAATTTACAGAGATGTTGTCCATGACAATGAAGGCACGGGGTGTGAGGTGGCCGCCTGGGTGGGGATTGCAAGAGGCAGCACCCCTGAAATGCCAAAGTGTTTTTTATAGTTTGAACTTGTATTTTGTTTGTGATTGAGTTTGGACCCCATGAATACTTCTGAATACTAATCTCTTTCTCTGTAATTGAGATTATAAATAGAAAGTTTGTGCTGATTATAGTGAATCTCTACTAAGCCCTAGTTTAAGGATGAATTGGGATAACCTTATATCTTGATTTTTCTTTCTCATTTTTCCACTCTCTATTTCCTTATGTTTATGCACCTAATCCTAACAAGAGAATAACACGTGATCAATTATCTATCGGTCACAAATGCACATCATGTTATTAGGTCAATATCACAAAAACCCTAAACTGATATACTGTGACAATTTATTTTAAATTATTTTTTAACCACAAAAATTTCACAATTTGTATACTCGTGGACAAATTGACCCTAAACTAATTTTTTTAGCACCAAAAACCTCAATCTGTGACATTTTATCTTTAGTTAGCTTTTGTAAATTTGGGTCTCCATGAAAAGCTCCAACTAGTACACCTATGATAATTGAGAGTAAAAACTCCACAGTAGTACTCCGTCACCTGCCACGTATAATCATAGTAAAATTTAAATGATAACTAACAAAAGGTAAATTTGTTGCATGTATATCATTTAGTTATTTTTGTGTAAAAAAAATAGTTTATGGTAAATTTGTCCTATGTGTATCAAGTTCGGGATTTTTTGTAGCATTACCCATGTTTAGTACATCACTCCTTATCCAGATTAAGCTCAACTGAATCAAATCTAACCTTTATACTCACGAGTCAGCATGACATTTCCCTTTCCAGACAAATTCTAAACGTTGCAATGACCTGTTTCATTGAAAAGTGATTCTTACGACAACTAATCTCACATCACTGGTACATGCCTATATGATCAAATCAATGCCATCTACGGCTTAAATAGACATCAAATTGCATAGGAGGACAGCTGATGATCAACATGCTTACATCGAATTTCAGCAAGTTTCTAGGTGAAATCATGCTTCATTCCTCTTAAAAATTCAACACATACTCGTCACAAAACATTTTCGATGGCAACAACATGGCGCTGTCACGATCACATAGTACCATCAAATGAAACATCTAGAACAGCCCGGACCGAAGACTCATCAATATGCAGCATTCTTTCGAGACATCCCATTCACAGTAGACAATTATTATTCAAGAAATATCGCTGCTCAAGCATACAGAAAGAACGTTTTCCTATCCGAGCATTATCGGTGATGACAAAATAGTAAACTTGATTTTTTAAAGACCACAGACAACTCTGAAAATCCTTGGAATGAAATTAATACGATCGAACCTACCTTTGGCCCAAAAAAAAAGTTTTGAATAAGCGTGAATAAGTCGGTGGACTTGCTGGCATTGAAGGCAAGCTAGCTAGAACGAATAGGGGTCGGTGGGAAATACGTATCGGTGATGAACTAAAGGCATAATCGGATCAAGGAATGCCCGGCAAGAAGATGATGGACACAATCAGAGACATTGGAGGCCACCGGAGGTGGGCCGGAACATTTTCGAAGGTAATGAGGATTTGTGAGAGCTTTTTTTGGTCACTTTTTAAATGTAAGTATGTGATCTTGTTTGTGGAGACTGCTTTAGAGAATTTTTTTGAGAGAGAACTCTAGTGTTTCTTCCTCTTGACGGACGGTAATGGAGAGTGTCTAGAGAGAGTTAGTACCCCATTGAGATTAGCCAAGAGAGGGAATTTTTGGTTTTCAAATGGGGAGATTAGTGGGAGGCTGCCTAGGGAGCAAGGTTAATTTTTTTGGATGGAAAATTTTTTAAAATTTCTTTGAATTCTCATGGTTGGCCAATGATTGGAAGTAAAAGAATTGATGACTTGGCAAGGCATGAGTGGTGAGGATTTCTACTAATGAAGGGCTAGAATATAATGGCCATGAGGGAATTAATGGGCTGGCCACGAGAAAATTAATCAGACCGGGCCCGGCCTCCATGAACGTTCCTTGTTTTCAAAAGTGGTGCATTGAGCAGTGGTACATGCTTTTGTGATTACATGATGGTGTGAATCCGAGAATGTTGGTAGCCAGTAATTTGTGGTAAGATATGAGATTGAGAGATTGTTTCATGAAGAATTGTGAAAGTTGAACATTGTATGAGTTATTGGGGTATTTAAGGCTGACAATTACTGAAAATGAATGAGTGACTTGATTGTCGTTCCAAAACTTATGCTGCTCTTTTTGTTGACCAAACGACATAATCTTGTGTTCAATATTCTCCTTTTTTTTGTAGTTTATTATTAAAATGACTGATGTTTTGCCGACGTGACAAACATTTCCAAAGATGGTAATAAATCCTCTCGAAAATAGGGGTTTTCCCCTCTTTGGTAAGTGGGAAGGCAAGAAAAGAAGAGTAGGGCAAATTGGAAATGATTGAAACTCAAAGCAGTATTCATCATTCGCATTCTTTATGCATGGTGTCTTTCCAAATCAAGATTTAAGCAAAATGTTGAATATCACAAAAACTAACACTAAATATTGCAATTACAGGTTAATTGTGGCATTACCTCAACCAAGTCGCTACATTCTCCTACTAATTTAACTATATTTTTCTTTCATATATTCAATTCTATTTTCATCCACATTTGAAAATATAAAATCCGCAAGAATAAATTAATTTTCAAGTTGGAACACCTTGCCAGTAAACCCTAATTCATATATGGTAACAAGGTTCTAAAATCAGTAGCAGTAATCTCGAATGTCTCCAAATAATGGTTATATACAGATCTTAAAATGGATCCTCGCGTTCTTCATATTGTATTCTCTATTCATCAAAGGAAGAGATTTTAGAAACTTCGCGGTGAAGGAATTTTAAACATGGGTCGACGCAAGATCGAGATTGAGATGGTGACAGACAGTAGCACGAGGCAAGTGACCTTCTCGAAGCGAAGAACCGGACTGTTCAAGAAGGCAAGCGAGCTTGCAGTCCTATGCGCTGTCCAGATCGCGATCGTGGTGTTTTCCCCCGGAGGCAAACCCTTTTCGTTCGGGCATCCAAACGTCGAATCCATCATCCATCGGTTTCAAAATCGGGAAAAGACAACAGACGAGGGCACGAGCAGAGATGCCGAATCTCGCGACACGAGCACAACCCAACGATCGCCTGAACCAGCGCCTCCTCGATCTACTCAGGCGGTTGAATGCCGAGGAGAAGCGAGGAGAGATGCTGGAGAAGATGGTGAAAGCAAAACGAGCTGCCAAGGGCCAACCTCCGGTGGATCAACTCGGATTGCCTGAACTCGGGGAGCTAAAGAGCTCACTAGAAGACCTTCACCGGAAACTGAAAGATCGGATGAACGACATGGAGGCGACGTCCTCGTTGTTACTTCTCGCAGAACATCGGCCGATTATGTAAATCGGTTTCAGAGATCTGGGTTTAGAAACTTGCTATTGTATGTACGCTGTGCCTTCCATATGTAAGAATAAATTTGGTTACGAGAATTAATTTGTTCATAAGATTGATGTGCATTAATTTATTTAGGATTTGTTTTCCTAATATTATGGTTTTGGAGCAAGGTAACCTTAGCCGTCCTTAGCCAATACTTCATAAGCTGCTATTTCGGGCGGATGCATATCCAAGTTAAGGTCGGCAATATAAATCAGAAAGGGGAAAGTGGGATCGGATTTGGACTTGGTGAGTGAGGTAAGAAAAAAAGTCATATTTGTAATCTGCTACTCTGCCTCGTTGATGCGCCATTAATGGAGAGTCATCGGGAAAAGTACCAAAATAAAAAAAAAAGTCATAAACTATTGTAGCGGTACCCATTCGGTCATAAACCTTTCAATTATACCAATTTAGTCTTAAACAATTTGCAGTTGTGCCAATTGAGTTCATATGATCAATTTTAGCAAGAAATCGTTAATATGAATGAAAAAAAAATATTGATAATATCCATGTCAGAGTTAATCGTGCCACATAGAAGAGCTTGTATCCGCATCAATGATTTTCTACTAAAATGAGGTGGATGGATTCAACTAGCACAAATATAAAAGATTTAGGACTAAATTGGTCTTATTAAAAGTTTTAAAATTGAATCGGCCCCAATGAAATACGTTTGTAACATTTTTTGTACTTTTCTTGAGATTATTAGGTCTTTGGAATTCTCGTGGAATGGGTGGAGAAAAATGCATGAATTACATCCCACGACGTTAACATTCAGGCCATAAAAATCATGTGCAAAGATTTTGATTGGAATAATTATCTAAAAAGTCATAAATCTATTGTATGGTGGTCCATTCAATTATAAACTTTCGATTTAGCTAATTTAGTCTTATACCTTTTGACGATCTTTCAATGTATACTTCCGAGCAATTTTGACTAGAAATCGTTAACGTGGGCGCTTTCTGTAATTTTTTTTAATCCTTTAATTTTATTTTTTTTTCCCATTCTTTCGCTTTTTTTTCCTTTTCCTATTTCCCTCCACGAAGGAAGTGAAAAAAAAGAAAAAAGATTAGGGAATTTAACAAATCATCCATATACGCGCTAGACATGCCATGTAATATGTATGACTAGGAATAATTGTGAGGATTACACAATGTGTGGGTGATTGGACATAATAGAGGCTTGGAGAAACTAAAAGTGTATAAATGACTCGAGTGTTGTTTTAATTGTCATTATATCACTTGATCTATAGTGAAATCTCATGTTGCTCTTACCATGAAGTAGGTCACATCTACCTAATCACGTTTCACTTGATTAATTTCGTCAATCTTTTTATTTTATTTTTTTGTTTGATCGCTTATTTTTCGCAACATTCAGAATATGGACAAGCAAGTTATCACATTGTTGGTAGTGTGTAATACATAGAGCAAATTTCCACTTTAATGTTTGAAATTCTTCAAGGATAATCCATGCATTGATTGACTAAAGGCCATTTGAGATACTCGTAAAACTTTGTCTGTATCGTATTGAGAACGACATATTTTTCCTATTTGTACATTCTTTTTCCTTCCAATTCCAGCAAACCAGCTGATACCACTTAATGACATGTCAGATTAACATACAAAAAATAATTGTTAAAATATTTCTAGAGTTTGAGCCTATAATCAAAATCCAAATCAAATCGAACCATGTGGACTACCCAAAATCCAATTCAAGTTGGACGTCCGAAAGCATAGGAGCGAAAGTCCAAATTCACTTGGAGAATTTCCTATTTACGTAATATTTGTTTCGAAAAGCACGAGTTTATGTATATTTGTTTCACCCAAAAAGTGGAAACATTTTCAACAAAAAGGTTGACTTTGATTTTTTGTGAGAAGATGTTCTATGTTGACCTTGGACAGCCATGTAAGATTAACATAATACTATAATTACGGTTACTGCTACACATCCTCCGAGGTGTTTGCCGTGCTTTTCGTATTTCTTACGATCATTATCCGCAAGGGAGTTAAACCTTTCAATGCTGCAATTGGTCCTTTGAATTTTTAATCATGATAGCATTGAATCGGATAAAATATGAAATTCAAGGATCTTGTTATATCCCATCCACTATTTGGTAAATCACAACAATAAAGTCGAATACTTCATATCTTATCTTATTCATTATTTGGTGTAAATAGCATATAAATGTAAATGAACCTGATCGTGCACAAGCGGGATACTGAGAATTTTTTATGATTCACCGCTAAAGAAATCACAAATGCACTGACAGAGATAACCTCCATGAATGGCTTATCAATGTATGATCTGCACTTTAAACAGAAAAAAAGTTCATTTCTACATTCTAGAGCGACATGCTAGTGTCACGGGCCGACACATTCGGTCGCGGATTAAATCGTGCGGCGTCTAGCTAGCCAAGCTAGACCAGCATTCCCCCATATAGTTATTCCATAGAACACTTAGGCAATACCTTTCCCGTATTGGATCATACTACGCCCAGCTTAGCACAGACATCCATTACATCAAGTAAGACGAGTAGGACACTTTAGGCACAACAACTGATTTCGGCCTGCCATGGCCTCATTAGGAGAGTGGCATCAGCTCCCGACCAGTTTGTACACGAGAGGCCAACCCCACCTTCAGAGTTCCTAAAAATATATTCTACTTAACCTAGAACTCCTAGTACAAACCCTCTGAAGCCACTCACACGACCCAGCTGCCTCTTCTCCCCTTACAAGGCTTACTCACCATGATGACCCCACAAGCTTCACCCTTAATAGGACATGAGTACGGAAGAACTTGCCCACCTGGGCCACGGAACGCTCGGTCGGTGTACTAGACTATGACAAAAAAAAAAAAAAGTAAACTCGGTACAACAACATTGATGAGGCAAATCAGTTAGTGTGTGACAAATATAAAAGAGAAAAAAATATGATTATTCAACTTTGCAATTCTAGAAAATATATTACTTTGATCTCTCTCAACACTTACATGAAACTTCAATACGAGTCGCAAATTTACAGAAAAGAAGGAGCTTCAACTGTCACAAACTTTTGATGTGAATCAGAGAGTTACCAAGGAGAATGAGTTTCGACTCTCTCGTCATTTTTGTGGAGCTTTGACATGAATAAAGAATTACGGAGGAATTGTGAAGCTTCAACATTAATTAGAAATGCGAAGGAGAAGGGGATGGTGAGAATTATAAACATCCGTTTCAAGTTTGAATTTGTTCATTTAAAATTGGGCTACTTCTACTTCATTTTTATTCACTTATTTTTCAATTATTTTTCCTCTCTTTTTTATTGCCTTCCATCATTCCTTAACAAAAATGTTATTTAATAATAAACTATGTCTATCGAAAATATGTAATGAGATTGTTGGTCAGGAGAAGACAGGAATCAGTGAATTCAATTTGGGGTTTCTAATTTTTAGGGTTTTGTCCATTTTATTTCAACTGCTCAGCACAACATTAGCTTTATATGGGTAAAATTAGAAAATTCTAAATAAATAACCCCTGCTCTTGCTGTCGGAAAAAAGTTGGTCGGCGATTGTTTGGTCGACTGGCGAGTTAAGGCTCTTATTTCAAACTAACTTGACCACTTTAAATCCTTATTTGATACAATGTCAATTCTAGGCCTCTTTTGAAAAAATAGGTCCACTTCAGTGGTGGATAAGGACATGTAAGACAGCCAACTTAGCTTGAGTGAGGATTTTGCCCTTCAACTTTATATGTGATGTTGACCATGACTTTGACTTTCCTTGTTAGATTAATGGTGAATAGGATGAAGATGAGGATACCTTGAGCCTTATATGTGACATTGACCATTGACTTTGGCTTTCCTTGTTAAGATTAATGATGAATATAATGATGAGGGTAATAGAGTAGGAACTACCTTAATCCCCACTTATGTTGTTGGATAAAGTGAGCATGGTTATAAGGTAGAATTGAAAATCGGAAAATCGAACAGAAAGAAACAAGATGGCTTCTGGTTTAAAGGATATGCAGAGTAGGGTCTAGGTTCTAGAAATTTAGGAATGGATTTCGACAAGTAGGTTTCAAGTTCCAAGAGATGAAACTTGAAACTTCCAACAATAATTTGTGCTTTTTTTGGTTCCATGTCTTCATGTGATCCTCCTGTATCTCATGGTATTTGATGATGAATGTATAATCTAGAACAATTAATTTGAGTTTCTATTTCCGACAATATTCATGACTGAGACATTTACTTTATTAATGTTTCATATTCTTCTTGTGTCTCTCTCTAAGTATGAGTTACGATTAGTGGATTCTGATAGCAAATGTTGGTCATTGCATGTGATAATTCACTGTAACTATTCAATTAAGGATGCAGATGAAATCTAGGTAGACCTATAATTGACCTTGAAACCAATGACAGGATAGATTACAGGTTCCAAGGTATGCGAGGAAGGTTCTGGGTTCCAAAAATGGGGAACCGGTTCCAATTAGTAGATTACAGGTTCCATTTGAACCTGAAACTGCTCAACCCTAATTGGAAAGGAAAAATCAAGCATGATCATGCTCTCATGGAAAAGACAACTGGATCCCCGTTTATGACCTTACTCGAATTTGCTGTGTCAGGCTAGATTTATTCAATTAAAAATATTTTGTCATGCCTTTAGTCTTCTTGAAGTATTGTTGACAAGGCAACGATTATATTAAGGACTAATACCATCAAATATCCTACATTATATTCATTGTGACATCAATATCCCGAACATTTTTGCCTCGAAAAATGCTAACTATGCTCACTGGAACAAATACCCTGAACTTTTTTCGTGTCACCAGCATATGCTCATTGTGGCACCGATGCCACAAAATTTTGTCATACCCCTACAAGTTTGGAGTATTAGTGACTTAAAAGATGGGTATTAATGTCACGTTGGGCTCATTTAAGATTTTTGCAATAGACGAACGATATTTTTGTCATATTGGTACAAGCTTGTGAATTGAATGTCCCAAAAACATGTTTGGAGTTTTTGTTGTATTTTCCGTCGGATAAAAGATATTGGGTTTGTATCAAAGGTCATCGTAACACTCTAGCAGAGAAAAGTCTAATAAAAATTTTCTAGTGTGGTTTATGGACTAATAACATGGCAAACTAGGATATATAAGCTTATAGATAATTAAAGCATAAACATTACGCCAAAAAAGAAACATGCTATTGTGTTCAGTATTTACAAGGGATTTTGGGCCCCAGGGACACTTGGCCAAATGCAAATAATGCTTGGCAATTTTTTTTGGACAATTTTGGGTAAATGCAATTGCATTTCCAAAAATTTCTAAAGGGCTAAGTCAAGTCTGAAGGTACTTTAAAATGTTGCATTTTCGACATGCAAATAAAATTTTTTTCTTCTGATTTTACCCTCACTATACTTTCTTAATTACAAAAATGACATCAAAAGCCCTAACCTTTTTAGTGAAGGCCTTAGCCACTAGCTGATGGTTGGCGAACCACTAGCGAGCTACCACCAACCTCGCATGAATTCGGGCGATCCAACGTTGCCTAAGTCTCGCAAACTGAGGCAATAGTCGCCTGGGGTCATGCAAGGCCAAGAAGACGATCGGTGGGTTCATGCGACCTAGTCCTCGCCTGAGGTTGCATGACCACAGATGAGGCTGGTGGTGGCAAATTAGCCGTGCCAGAGTCCCGCCGGCCGCACTTCAATAGCAAGTTTTGATTTTTTTTTTTTTAAACAAAGGGGTTTTGCAAAGTGTGATTTTTCCAAATACTATTTTAACTAAAGGTGTATCCCAATGTATTTTCAAACTACACTTTATCGAATACTATTTGCATTTAGAAAATCCCTTGAGCCCAAAAGCCTTTTATATTTTCCCAAAGACATTTCACCAAAGCCTAATTAGACGAGCCCATAGGGTCGACGATTCTCAATACAAGCTGATTGCAGTTTGCATAATACAGACTTGGATTTGATATAAACAAAATGGCCCGTTCAACGGAAAGCTAATTGATAAACGGAAAATGTTTTCTAGGAACTGGAAATAACAAGACTAGATTGAGGGAAATGATTTTCCCTTTTTCCCTAAACCACCAAACAATTGAAACTAAACATTTTCTTTTGAAATGATGTTTATGCAAAATATTTTCTTTTATCATGAAATTTCAATGGAACAAATGTACCCTAAGGCTCCATTTCTTTTGGGAAAATATGACGTTTTTGGAAATGGAATAATACTTTTCGAGAATTCACTTTCCAAAAAATGACAATATTTTTCTGTGTTCGATTGAGAACTGAAAATGAACTAGAAAATACATTTTGTTTAGTAAGAAAAACATCATTCGTTTTTCTGCATCGTCGGTTGGTAGGAAATTGCTGATGGAGACACGACCGTCCGATGTAACACAGTCGGCACTATCGTGGACAATTTTTAAATTTTTTTAAGAATTTTCTATGCTTTTAATTTCTTAAGTATTTTTTATTTTCTTTCCTTTTCTTTTTCCTTATTCCTTCTTCCTCTACCGCGATTGACCAACACCAACCATAGGTTGGGCGAGCATAGAGCACCGGCGAGCTCAGCTCGTCGGCTTGCGTTTGTAGCCAATTGCCTGTCATGGTTGAGGCCTAGCAAAGTTAGAAAGAAAAAGAAAAAGAAAAAGAAAAAGAAAAGAAGAGAAAAGAAAAAGAAAAATTGGTCGATTTTTCAAAAAAAAAATGGCCGGATGGATCCGAGCACGGGCATTGATGACTCGGGGCTCCGCCTCAATATTACCGTGCCTGGAGTTTCAGGCACAGGCACCGATGTCTTGAGACCAGCCTCAATGGACCTCGGTCGCTAGGTCTTGGGTGCAACCTAGATGGACCTAGGCCGGGGTGTCGAAGTCCCAGGCCCAATTTTGATGGACTCGAGTGCTAGGATCCAGCTCTATTGCCAAGGGTCCAAAAATAAATGTTGGGGTTCTCGTGTCCAAGCACAGAATTTCTAGTCCAAGCCAGGAAAATGATCTCCGAAATTTTGAAAGAGGAAATCATTATCCTACATTTAAGTTTTGGTAGGAAAAATTTTCCATTAACTTATTTTCCTAAGCGATCCAAACGCCGGAAAATGAGGCAAAAGTTTTCCTGAAAAATATTTTCCATGAAATGAATGGAGCATAAAATGCATGTCCCTTCAATAAAAGATCAAGATGAGATCCTCACCAATTTTTTTTTTTTCATATAAAGTGACCAATATGGATTTTTCCACAATTCATATAGCTAGCTTGTTAGGGCGGGAATGATGACCATTCTGTTTTTTGAATCAATTTATGGCCAAAAATATATTACTCTATTTCTAGTTTCTAAATGAACTGAGTAGATAAACGTGTTTGATAACTACACAAAATTTCTATTCGGGGAACAAAAATTCATTTGACAACAGTATAAAATTTCTAGGGTTCCCGATAGACCTTCAGCAGTCGACCGGTTGACCGATGACTAACGGCCAACGAATGATGGAAGGGAGACCGGCGAATGGAGGGCCGGCGGACGAGATAATCGCGATCAACGGACTGGCTTCCGACAGTCGACAGAACTACAAATGGCGGCCCATGGACAGAGGGCCGGCGACTAGTGGACAGTGGGCCAACAATCGACGGACAATGGACAATGTTCGACGAAACGACGAACAGGGGAATAAAGGTTGACGAACTGGCTACTAGCGGATGGCGGACCATGGACACGAGAGAGAGGGAGTGAAAAATGAGAAGAGTTCTCATTTCTCATTTTTGTTCTAGAAATAGAAATCTGAAAATTTTAACTTCTCATTTAGTTCCAAACTTATTTCTAGAACAAAATTTTGTTCCGTAAATAGAAAAATGAAATCATGTTACCAAACAAATTTTTATTCCAAATCTGTTCTTGCAACAGTTTGGAAATAAAAATAACAAAATAGAATGATTATCATTCGCGCCCTTAGAAGCTATTTGTGAGATAGTTATTTCAACCGTCATTTAGAGAGTTGGCAACAGGGAGATTTCAGCTTCAGGAACAGAGACACTACATACGGTCTAACGACCATTGTCCTTAAGACCCTACATGTTAACCAAAATGCTAACCGATGAGCCAACGGAGATTCAATCGTACAAAACTGACCGAACCATAGGTCCACAGGTGAGGAGTCTGCCGTATCCGACCAATGATGTAGAGTCCAAAGTAACAATGAAACTTCTGAGGTCGATGAAGCACAGTGATCAACTTCTTTGGCTTCAACAGAAATGGGGGACACTCTTTCCTCTCGATATATCGGCTCACCTTCTTAGTGCATGTAAATATTCAAGGGCATGCATCAGTAAACAAAGTAGCAGTGTACTTCAGCAGATAGTAGGGCATATCAGCTAAAGCCAGGGGTTCCTAGAAAACAGACGTTAGACCTGAACCGATACAAGCAAAGCATAATCTCTCAGTTTGAGACTCGCCATGGTCGATTGTCTTATCCAGAGGAAGAAAAGAGTAATGAGTGTAAACCTAAATGTTATTTAGCAGAATTTGCATTGAGAAAATAAAATAGTACTTTGACATCCCACAAAATGTCTAAATTAGGAAAATGTGCCTTAGCAAGAGAAAATGAGTAATGCAAGAGTTGAGGGCTACCAGACAAAAAGGGGGACACCTTCCAAAAGAAACCGCGCAGAAGGAATTCTTTGTATAATCTAACAACCAAAACTGGTACTATCCATTTCCTTACCCAAAAAAAAAAAAAAAACTCGTACTATCCATCCAACTATAAGTCAATGCCTAGATTAAATACAACGTCAAAACTGAAAGCTAGACCTGACCACGAACGCATATCCAAGAGATCTCTGTCGACTACTGAATTAACAATCCTTCAGAACCAGTGATGAAGCCCTCTTCAATGAATCAGCAGCTTTTATGAGATCGGACTCTGTATGGGCAGCCGAAACGAACAATCTTATCCCGACTGGCAGACGACACTTGTCAAGTGTTGATCTTTTCGACACCACCACAAGCAAAGAATCTTTGTTCAACACCTGCAAATACAAGAGCCATTGATAAAAAACATATTGGTAGAGAAGTAACTCGCCGGGCTTAATCTAAATAAAGCAGTAGATTCTTTACTTACACGATCAGCAATATCTTCAAGGAGCAGTTGGTCATTCCTCAAAGAACCTGTCGACCTTTCCAATCTAAGGAAAACAAAGGGCGATTCAGGACTGCTTGCTATTGAGAGTCCAGGTATGCCCGATAGTTCTGCAATAGGAAAGTAGACTCAGAACCTGACTGCAGTACGGATATACACTTTCTTCTGCATAAGAGGCAAATGTAGACATGTTGACAAGGAAAATGAAATGTGATTAACGCTCCCTTGCTTCGTGGAAAATAAATAATTTAGATAATATTTTTTGAAAAATGATTGCCTGTATTGCTTGAAATAATTAGTCAACAAAAAATGTTTTTAGTATCAGCACCAATTTATGTCTAGACATTTTTTCGTAGACAATGAAAATATTCTTCATTTACTTATTTTCATAAGTGATATAAGAGAACATTTTTCAAAAGATATTTTCAAATGATTCAGTTTCCATGAAACAAACAGATCCTAAGAATAGCAGGAATCCCTGAATCCCCAAGGACATGCAGGCAGAAGTTACTGAGAAGCCATTTAAGCATTTGGCTTTCCACAGAAATAAACCTAGAGCATGACTCATCACCAGTAACATAATTCCTATGCTGCTTCTGCAGGTGCAGTCTTTAGTGTTGATAAGGCTAACCCAAACTCACTGAATTAGAAAACTGACGCAGGAAAAGAGTAGTAACAAAATAATCAAGCTGAATTTTCTCGATCAGATAAAACATATTTTATGAAAGGAATAAATATTATGAATCCAAAACACTAGTCATGTCAAAAGTCCTGATAACCAACTAGCTTATTGGGCCCTCATGGCCGGATGGATCACAAAAGATACCAAGTATTGCCTGCATTCTCAACAAATAATGATAAAACAGCAACAGCAAGGTAAGAACCAACCTTTCAACAGCAGAGTGACATTAGCCTTCAGTTTTGTCAAAAGGCCAGGGTTTTTCCTCCAGGACATCTATAGCAGTAATTGCAGCACTCGCAAGATATGGAGGCAACGAAGCAGAGAATACATATCCTGAGCTGCTCAATCGCTGAGAAAATGTGCAAGAACCCAGGCATTAATATTTTCAAAGTCAAAAGAAATTTAGCATTACGCCCACTCAAACAAGCATGGCTGCTTAAAGATTCTCCTTTGCCTTCTTTGTCAATTACTTAAAGGAACAATTCTAAATCTATGAAATGGTTGTAAAATTGATTAAGAAAAAGTCGTCATTAATGGTCAACATGCTCCATACTTGGTGATCAATGACTCTAGCATTTCCAGTGCAGAATCCACCCTCCGTTGCTAAAGCATGTCCATAGCGGCAGTTATGATATCTATCTTCTCAACCTGCAGAAAGAAACTGTGAATACATGTAACATTCCAATCCAATCAAGATCGAAATAATCCTTTGTAACTTACTGGGACACCACAGTACTCTGTGAGACCTCTTCCAGAACGTCCAAGCACACCAAAAGAGTTGCTCTCATCCAATAATACGCGGAAACGATATTTCTCCTTCAGTCTTACTATCTCATCCAAGGGAGCTATTTGACCAGAATTCTAAAAAACATAAGAATGCATGTTACTTCAAAAATGTACAAGTATCAGAAAAAATTGGTATGGAGATCATTATAGAGTATAATCCAGACAGCAGTAACCAGGATAAAAGAAGGCAGCTTCTTAACCAATCACACTGCAAACAAAACTCTGTTGTCTCAAATACTAGATTAGCGAGAAGAGCCTAAACAAGATTTTGTAACATTTGCATGTTGCTTTAGCCTAGACATGACCTATGAAAGAAGGATATAGATGTGCATTGCATTTCCCTGGACGAATGTGAAGATAAAGTTTTCATTACTGCAATCGATTTCAGAATGCAAAGGGAGAACCCCAATCTACCATACAGAGTCACAGACTCAGCCCTTCAAAACAATGTGCGATAGAAAGAATGAGGTGCTGATTCCGATACTCAATACTAGCATGTGCTATGCAACTGTCTAGATCAAGCCAAATAAGAATACATGACTAAACAAAGAAGCATTCTAGCTCCAAGAACTTCATGGAAATCTATGACAAACAGTCTTCTTTCACATCCTTGAAATTAGTATGAGAGGGAAAATGCTTTCCCTGAAGCTCGCACTATATTTCCATTAAAATGTGAGTCTAATCTCTTCAGGACTTGCAATTTTCTTCCATTCTTTTACCTTGCAGGAATGAACAACAAAGCTACGAGGTTCCTTACCAAAAAAAAAAAAAAAAAACAACAAAGCTAGGACTTTACCAAAAAAAAAAAAAACAACAACAACAAAGCTAGGAGAGTATGGTCGGATGCAAATGCATAGTGCAGTGCAGAGATGTGAAAAATGAACATGCATGGTAAATCATAAAATTTTTATTTTTATTAGATCTATCTCAGGCAAAAGAATGCAGGACAAAGTGCCACTTTATTTTGTCTATGTTCCTCTCAATTCTTTGTCCCATCTTATGGCAGGGAGTTAATTTATGCTGAAGTCAACCAATGAAGGCATAAATGCATACACCAAACATCATGTGTCGTTTCTAGGAATTGTAGTATGTGAAATAATACAACTTCAATAATGGCAGGAAGCTCTCCAAATTTCCATGGATTAATTCAAGTAGGTTAAGGGGACTGCAATCTAAACTCCAAAGTTGAGGAAAAAAGCAAGAAAACTACACCTGATATATGGCTTCAACCACAATGTACCGACGCAACCTCTTAGCCCGTTTATTCTCAGCTGTAATTCTCTCCAGCGTATTTTGAAGAGAACTTATGTCATTGTGCTTGAAATATACAATAGTTCCTTTAGAGAGCTGCAAGCCATTCTGTATACCCCAATGGACTCCCTCGTCCCTGGAAAGGTGAAAGTAATCAACCTTGTGAACAAGCTAATCCTAAAAGAAGCAGTACATTCTGGAGTAAACAGACTACTGGCTCTTTAAAAAATCTAAATTGATACATAAATCTCACTCTATTTATGAAGGATTGACAGATGCAGAAACACATAAAACCCTAAATCAGAATAAGACATGATGGTTTAAGGTGATGCTCCACAAAACAAGCAGAAAAATGAAATGAAAAGTGATGGGGAAGAGACCAAAAGCAGTAAACTTCTTACAAATAAAGAAGTCCAAATAACCAAGATCCTCATGTATGTGGTTAATTACTGAAATACTTACGCAACTATAATGTCCCCCTTCTTACAAAATGCCGGAATTGCACTGAACATGGTAGAAAGGCCATATGAATAAAGGATTGAATCATAAGTCCCCAGAAACTTGGCTATTCTGGTCTCACAATCGAGGTGGACATCTGAAATGGAGGGAAGAGAATAAAAGCTCTACCAAGAGCTTATTAAATCGGGAAAGAAGCGCTTATTTAATTAAGGAAAGTTAGATTTACGCTATAGATTAAAGCCAGCTTCTATGATCACTTTTAGTTGCTTACCAATAGTCCCATAGAACCCACGAGGACCACAAGAACCAACGCCATATTTTTCCAGTGCTGATGTACATGACTCCTGCAATAAGACAAAGCAGTAAGTTCTGCATCCAGGTAAAGCCATTGTCTTGGTGATAGATTTACAGGAATGCTCTTTCTTACAAGTAACTTCTCATTTCCAATCAATCCAAGATAATTTGCAGAAGCAAAATTGACAACTTCCTTGCCATTGACGATAGCATGTGGTCCTGCGGCACTGCATGATGCCAAATGATGAGTAGATGAATCTAAACGAAAAAGTTAAAATTCACAATAACAGTACATTTTGATTCAGTTGGATATGTGAATAAAGAAGATTTAAGTGGAGCACAATGATTCCGGCAAAGTGAGAACCAAGAGAAGAAACATCTCTATTATTGATTTTAAAAAAACAATTGCAACTTAATTTTTTATTAAAAAATTTAAGTGAAACGTCTATCAATCTCCCCTTTTTGATTTGAATTCAAGATAATTGTTAGATATCCCATGAATCACGCCTCTTGCTTGTTTTAAGATAATTTGAATCCACATGCTCAAATGTATGAAGTCTTTGTATATCATATAATTCTTTACTAAGTTAAAAATTGTCATCGCTATTTCCTTTACGCGTAAATAGCTTGCTCTTTTTTCTAGTGAACTAGAAATAGGCATCTATTTGTTAAGGAGATTCGGAAAACACTGTCTGGTTATATAATTTTTACCCAGAATAATGAGTTAAATAAAAAATGAAGAAGAGCATAGCTTACAAAAATCGAATGGTGCTGAGAGATGTTTTTACCTTTCTAAAACAGGGGGTTGGTAAGTCATCTCTTCTGTTATTGGAGGAATAAGGGATTCTGGAACCCATTCATCACATAGCTCATCTATTTCCTGCGGACACCACACACACATCTCAGAATACAATAACCATTCAAGCACCATCAAAACCTAATGGAGGCAGTCTATTGATGCATTTAGAAAAGGACCGTCAATGCCAATCACAGCAAGATTGACATCTAAGTTTGAAGCATAAGCTTCCTTCTGGACTCTGACCAAATTTTCAGTTATCAGCAGAAGGCATATGGAAATGGTTCATCATACTAAAGCAAAGCAAACAATAACAAAATTCAGCAGATAGAGGATCCAGAGTAAATGCTATCTGATAAGGGGGACCTATTTTGGCAAGGAATTATACCAACGATTTGAATTATTATGCTCCTTATAAGGAATAAAGAAAGCTCCAATAGAAAACAGCTCTACTTCTAGTATCATCCTAATTAATATAACACAGACTCTCAATGAAGAGCATAGGCAAGCAAGCAATCAAGCTCCACCACCAGCTTTTATCATATCATGCATTTTAATTTCACATTTATAGGTCAGAGGCAAGTATAGCATGATTTATGTGAAAAAGCAAACATCAATAACTAATATTCAAATCAAACAAGAGGAAGTAATTGAGTACAGCGGTCAAATCAGCATAAGAGCAAACACATGCAGGCAAACAATTTAGTTCATTAAGACTACTCGACAGAAGTGTAAGACTAACGTTCTCAGTCAAGGGCCTCTTCGGGGGTTTATAACTCTTCTGAGAAGTAGGTAGATAATCACCAGCAGCAGCAGAATATCCACAAATATATGACCTTTTTCAAAGAAGAGGATAAATCAGCCAATATAAACTCAAATGAAGGGGGGAAAAAGGGGTCATCAGATACAGAAATGACGAGAATATCCCAATAGTACTACCGCCTATAGAAGTTCCGAAAATCACAGCTCGAACAGAAGGAGCATCTAAAACCTTCAATCCCCAATCCAAAGCAGGATTCACCAAATTTGAAAGTACAAATTCCATTTGCACTGAGTCAATCTTCAATCGGAGATGAAATCACAAGTCCCGCGCCACGAACTCCTGCATTTCACAATGAAGTCAATCATCCACATCCGTCTACGACTCCCCATCAAGCAGTTCAGATTAAACCACCTAAAAAGGAGAACATTAACATGGAGAAAAGCAGCCGTATTTGAAAGTTCAAAGATAACAATTCAAAAGACCCGATTACGCACAACAGACGTGTTCAAAATTCCACGCGAACCCATGTCCAGAAACATTCAAAAGCATGATTCAATCCATTTCTCTTTTGCTTCAACCCGCTTAGCGGAATAAACCGAACTTCTCTCTCAGATTCAAATGAAAACAGGTTCAGACCATTAGAATCCACCGTAGACCCGTCAATCCAGTCAAATTTCGATCTACATAACATTCGATCAGCAAACAGAGCACCCGATTTTCGTACCCAAAAGCATGAAACTGCGAACAGAAAGAGGGGGGATCATGGGCAACGAGAGAGAAAGAGAAATCAGAAGAGAAACAGAACCGAATCGCACCAAACAAACATCAATGGCCCGAGGCGTGGAGCTGCCAGATTGCATCTCAAGACTCGAAACCGCGAGGAGCGACCTTGATTTCTGCACCGACCTCACCAGCTTGACAGATTGAGAAGACGAAGATTCAATTTTGCTTCCGCTAAGTTCTGACGAAGGGATTGAACGGAAAGATTGGCAGGTTATGACTTTTCGAATTGACTTGTAGAATTTTCGCTCTCAAGCCCCAAGGAGACTTTTCTTCAATCTAAATATAAACACCTAAATATACCATTATTTTTGCATGTAAAATGAAATTGACTATTTATAATATTCGCATAGTAGAGAAATATATTTTAAAGTACCTAAATATCTCATTATTCACAATCCATAAGCAGTAAAATTAACTCGGTGTTCGGACCTAAGTAAGTTCTTAACCTCGTCTAATGCCACAATCGAACCTTGGGATCCCTCGGACATAAGATAAAAAAGAGGGTATTCTCCTCGGGAAAAAAAAAAGGTTAACAATTGGGATGCGGGGCGTGTGGATACCGGCATGTTAAGATAAAGAATGCATCCAGGCAGCCTGTCGGGTTACCGAACAGGCACTTATAAAAGTATGGGAGTGAATATATCAAAATAGAAATTCCCAAACAAAAAACAAATAATTAAACTAATACGCAACATGGGTATGAATATTGAATATATTACAAAAATTTGCTTTTGCGTAATAACTGCATTAATCTGATCAGTGATGAAAAATCTTTTCTTTTTCCCCAAACAAACTAGATGAGAAACTATTGCAGACA
Source organism: Psidium friedrichsthalianum (assembly GCA_019149425.1). Classification (NCBI taxonomy): domain Eukaryota; kingdom Viridiplantae; phylum Streptophyta; class Magnoliopsida; order Myrtales; family Myrtaceae; genus Psidium; species Psidium friedrichsthalianum. The sequence goes on from JAGVVM010007302.1 coordinate 25,357, forward strand.
CGCACACGCGCATTATATGTATGCGCAATTTTTTAGTGCACCTCAGTGTAAATTTTTCATTCGTAAAAAGAATCTTTTCTTCCTCGAGGAGTAATCTAATGAAAACACTCATCATTCCAAAAAAAAACTTTCAACTTTAGCTTATGTCCCAATTATATCCAAAAAAATTTTGTCTCATTAAAAACCCAAACTTTTTACTTATGTCCCAATTCTACCAGCCTAACATTGAGAAAAACCTCCAACTTTAGCTTCTGTCCCAATTCTACCGACTTCATACCCAAAAAAAAAGAAGTCTACAACTTTAGTATTTGTCCCAATTATATCCAAAACTAAACCCCAAACGTTTACTTTTGCCCCAATTAACCACCATCAGCATTCCGTTCATAATCACCGTTAGTTAATCCTCCATGGCATTTTCACGTTGTTAAAGAATTATACCTCAGCAAAGCTAACATGAAAAAATCCAACAACTTCTTTTCTGTTGTCTGCTTCCCCTGTACATTGTCGAGAGATACAAAGCCATGCAAGATGGTGAATAGCTAGATGCGGAGATTTAATTATCTAGACGTATCTAAACGAAAGATCTCAAATCTCGTCGTTCTTGAAACCTGCCATTTTTTAATTTCGAAGATTTATTGGTAAGTTCGGCAAGAAAATTCGAATCGCGTAAGATTAACTAATGGCGATCATAGATGAAAAGATGGTGGTGGTAGAATTGGGCCAAAAATAAAATTTTGGGGTTCTTTATGAGATAATTTTTTTTATATAATTGAAACAAATGCTAAAGTTAAGGGTTTTTTAGGTATCAAACCGATAGAATTTAGACAAAAGAAAAAGTTATAGGTTTTCTATTAGACAAAAAAAGTTTTGAATATAATTGGAACAGAGACCAAAGTTATAGGTTTTCTATGAGACAAAAAAAAGTTTTGGATATAAATGGAATGGAGGCTAAAGTTGAAGTTTTTTTGGGTATTGGGCCATTTGGACATTGATATCTAAATCTATCATAAAACATATTATGCATATTATATAAACCTGAAGAAAAGTGACTCTATTGTACAAAGCAGAGTAGGAAATAAATCTTTTCTTATACGGGGTTATTACAAAAATGGTCATTGATCTTTGCTCAATATATAATGTCATCCTTAAAATTTTGATTTATTCTATATAATCCCCAAAATTTGGCAAACATCCAATCTTGTCCCTTAATTATCATATTCTTAGATTTAATCTAGTCGATGAATTATCTAATTCAAGGACTAAATTGAAGATATATTAAAAGTTTAGGGTCACATTAAGCAAATTAAAAGTTCGTGGATCACATTACATATTACGCTAAAGTTTAGGAACCATGTTGAATAAATTAAAAGTTCAAAAAACTACATGCAGATTGGACCAAAGCTCAATGACCATTTGTATCATTCCCTTCTAATTTCACACATACTAATTATAATTGTTGAAAGATCATGCATCTTTTCATGGATTCGGGAAAACTATCAAAAAATTCTTAAATATATTGCAATTGCGGCAATTCCATCTAAACCTTTTAATTTAACTAATTTAAACTTTTTGACAATTTATTAATTTAGTATATTCGGTCAACTTTGATCGAAAAATATTGACTTGAACGACAGCCGTCTTACGTGATGCCACCGGCATTGACGTGAAAAAATTTGGTAATTTTATTTTATTATTTGTTATTTTTTCTTTTTTTTATTTACTATTTTTTACGTTGTGGCCAATGAGTTCGTTGGGCGGGTTGACCTTGTCAGGACTGGGCTAGCAAGGCTCGAGCCCTTGCCAAATCCAGTGAGGGCGGCTCGCACTAGAGGTTGCAAGTCAAACCTCATACCCTTCAACCTCACGGCCTTTTGCCGCCCTCGCCAGATATGATGAGGGTAAGATCCCTGCAGCCTTAAGGCATGGTTGAGCCTCATCAACCACAGTGATATAACATAAAATAAAATGATTAAAAAATGATTAAATGATTAAAAATTCATAAAAATTTAAAAATTCACAAAACCTGTTCATGTAAGCGATTTTTAATCAAAAAGTGGCTGGATGAACTGTATTAGCAACCTATCAAAAGGTTTAGGACTATATTTGTTCAATTAAAAAGATTTATGCTAAATTGGCACAATTATATTAAGCTTATGACTTTTTTGATAATTTTCTTATGGATTCCAAGGCTTAAAATTAGGGGTGAACAATTCCAAGTTTCAATTTCAGGTTTCGTACAAGTTTTACCTGAAAACTGGAACATACTCATCAAAAAATTCCTCATTTTTTAGAACTTGAAACCTACTATGTGTACCCTGGAACCTACCTTATTATAGTTTCTAGGATCTACTCAGGTTCCACCTGTATTCTTAATTAAATAACTACAGTATATCACCACCTTTAATGACTGTTATTTGTTGCTACAGTCCACCGATCACAACTCATATTATTTAGACACACGAATAAATATGAAATATTAACAAAATAAAAAATCTTTGTAATAAATATCGTCGAAAATAGAAACTTAGACTAAGTAGTTCAGTATTACACACTTATCATCCGACGTCATAAAATACTGCAGGATCGCGTGAAGACATATACTGAGAAAAACATAAAAACTTATTATATAGGACCTACCCTTCGGAACAAGTTTCCTAATTTTTTGAATGTGGAACCTACCCTACATACTTTGAAACCTGGAACTAGACAGGTTCCCCACCGGTCCGATTTTATGTTCCATATTCTATACTAGAACCATGCTCACCCCGCTTAAAAATCGGTTGGAAAGCATCAAAATTCAAGTTCAATTTTATTTAAAAGTGGATTTTCGTTTCCAGGTAGGCGGAGTATCATCCACGCCATCTGGAGTGTAAACTTCCTCTGCAGCGGGATCCATCCGGACTTGAAAATTTCACGCTATCTGCTTTTTGTTTACCTTCCACATTTAGGTCCTTCCGAGTATATACACTTGTTTATAGAATTTTAATGAAGAAAGTTACATAGTAATCTCATAACCATATGATATGCACATCTATGAAAAATTAGTTAGGGAAAATATCGAGCACTGATGCAAATAACGAAAGGGGATTCGTGGTAATCATACACATTGATGAATAGATAACCAAACGTGGATCATAGTCCTTAACACGAAGATTGACCCATATGATTTCCCTAAAACGTGATTAACTTGAGTAAGATATACCACCGGTCAAACTAAGATTGCCAAAGTGCTATCTCGTCAGGAAACTCCTATGCTCACATTATCATTTCTTATGTAGCCGTCCATGTTAAATCATAAGCATTTAGTAATCTCAGCTAATTGCATGTAAGGTCGGAGTCATCGGTCCGATCTCGCTGGACAACAAATTCGGACTGCCCTTATTTCGTAACGGGCTAAAGTTCGGAATTTCCAACACTCGATAGAGATCGACATTTTCGACCAACATAAAACGTATTAGACCTGGCCGTTCAATTTGAACAGTAATTCCCTCATTTGATGGAAAAAAGAGTAGTAGATTTGCTTTTACATGTGTTGAGAGTAAAGGGTTCAACATGCTAAGAACCACTGATTTGCTAGTACATGTAGAGAATCAAACAGAGCAGAAAAAAGGATGAGACCAGAGAGTTACAACGCTAACAAAGCTACAACTTTGCATGTGGCTTAAAGCCTTTGCTGTTGCTGCACTACCAGAACAGAAGAACTAGTGTCGAGATCGTTGGAGGCCAGTAGGTCCCCTAAAATCCCGAGCTCTGGGAGCTCGGTCCATGCCGAGAGCCCCGCAGTCTGGGGGCATTCGAGCTCGTGCCGCCGCCCCACGATCATCAGATCGAACTGGGGTACCATGGACCTGACCAGCCTGGCCGTCGTCGGGCCGTCCTCCACAATCTCCTTCCAGTACTTGACGTTCTTCCCCAAAAAGCCTTCCTTGAAGACCTTCAGCGCCTCCCCGTCGATCATCTTGTCCCAGCTGACGACGCACCCCTCCTCCTCGTCGACACCCAGGTGCACCACCGACAAGCAGAGCTCTGGGTCCCTGGCCATCCGCCTGGCAATGGCCAGGGCTTCCCGGTCGTCATTCCCTCCTAGGAAGAACACCCCCACGCGGAACGGCTCGTCCGAGGCAGTGCTGGCGGCAGCATTCGGACGTCCCCCACGATCAATGAGTATGCCCACGGAGCAAGGCGCCCACTGGAGGACGCTGCAGTTGAGGCTGCGCATGTGGCTGTCCTCAGACACGACGGAGCCATCGATGGACGACCACCTCTTGTGGAAGGGGAGGAGGATGAGGACGGCGAGGTTGTCCAGGGCGGTTTGGCATATGTCCTCGTACATGAGCTTCGGAGGCGACACTGCGGTGAAGATGCTGGCCCGGACCGCCCCAGGGTTGCCACGTGCATAGTGGGCGAAGGCAAGGATGACTTGGTCTGAGTAGGACGTGCCGTCGGCCACCGTCTTTTGGAGCTGATGGGTGATAAAGACGGGCATCGCCCGTCCCACCAGCTTGATCAGGTGGAGCACGTAGACCCCAACAGGGCCCTCTGGGGTCGGGTAAAAGGCATCGAGGAGGTCTAGGACAGGGTTGATCTGATCAGCCCGGTGGATGCAGGCCAGGACTGGGAGCTCCGAATCGGGCTTCAGGTGAACGACATTGCGCTTCTGGTAGCCCGCATACTTCCTAGAGTTGTTGAATAGAAGCTTAACCAGGATCGGCATGAGGCTCGCCAAAGCGAGCACGGCGATCATGGCAAGCCCCATCCGGCCCTCATTGAGGACCTCCATCTCATGGACGTACCGATATATGCCTAGCTCGACGACCCCCTTGCAGCACAGGATCAGGGCGAGGGCCAGCGAGTCCTTGATGGGCATCTCACATATTAACGGGGGGACGAGGCATGCCGCGAACTTGGACACGAACACGAGGAAGAGAAGGATCAGCTCGAGCTTCATCTCTTGGAAAGAGCCCTTCAGTGCCGTCAGGTCCACCTTCGCGGCGGTGACCGTCACGTAGATCGGGAGGAGGAGGCCAACGAAGAAGCAGTCCAGCTTGTTCACTATCGCGGACCCCAGCGGGGGTCCGTCGGGCACCACCAGCCCGAGACAGATGGCCCCGAACAGAACCGACTGGCCAAAGTACCTGGACGCCATCGAGGACAGAAAGAGCATGGCCAGGATCGCACGGAGGTGGCTATCTCTCACAGGCCTGCCCTCAGGGGTCTGCCGGATCATCCAAAGCATTGCGGGCCGCACAACAAAGATGATCGCCAAGAGGAAGCCCGCCGCCATGGCAACGTTCTTGAAAGCGTCCTCCTTTTTCATCCCCATGAGCATTGTAAGGAACAGGAGCACTAGGGCGAGGAGGTTGCTCACAAGGGATGAGGACAACGCGAGGCGGCCCAGCTCAGAGTTCTGGATCTTGAGGTCGTTGAGGAGGCATGAGATCACGGGGAAGACGGTCATGGACTGGATTGCTGTCAGGAGCACGATCTCTTGAGCATCGAGCCTGTGGAAGTCAGCGAGGGCAAAGAGGGCCGCACCGCCTACCATTAGCGGCACTAGGGCGTTCGCAACCCCAATTGCCCAGGACTTCTTCCCGACCTTCCATAGCATCCCCATGTCCGTCTTCACCCCGCTCAGGAACAAGAACATCGTGTACCCAAACAGCTCCACCGCGTCCAGGATCTCCTGCGCCTGCGAATTGTCGATCCCAAAGTTTGGAAACAGGAACTTCTTGATGTCCTTGTTCTTACCGATCACCATAGTCCCGAGCATAATCCCCGCCTATTTTAGTTCCGCCCCGAGACCGACCAAGTTCCGAACTCGTCATTAGCATTATGAACAGCGAGTTTCGCTTTTTCATTAGGAGAAAAAAAAAGGAAGGAAAGTTCACAGTAGAGCAGAGGATAAACCGTACAAGGATCTGCGTGGCGAAGGGAGGGAGGCCAACACGCTTCAGTATGAAATGGAAGGCTTGCGAGACGGCGAAGATGAGCACCATCTGGAGCTGCAGCTGGGGCATTGCGAACTGGAACACGCCGTGGTCCCAGTAACCCTTCACCTGTAGCCCCTGCGAATTGATCTTCGGGGGCAGCGTGATGCAATGCTCTTCTTCCGTCGACGTCGAGTTCATCTCGAACTTCCGTGCCCACTCTTTCCTCCCCGGACCGTGTGAAATCGAGCCTGTCTTGCTTCCCCTCCCTCAAGCTCTCAATCCCTCTTCGACAAGCTTGCACGGATGAAGGATTCGAGGGGGGGATTCATGATCATGTGTTCCTCGTCGCTCTAGTATTAAGTACCCTTGTCGTTGGAACAAGAAACCAGGAAACTCGGGTCTGCCTCTGTCGACAGAAGATCAAACAAGCGGCAAATGTTAGAGGGCCACATTCGTTTTGTTCCGTCCAAGCAGTTAAGACGGTTAATGTCCTTTTGTTAGGATCGTCAAATGGGCCTAGAAAAGCCTTCAGACTGACGAAACCGTCCAGTAAAACATTAACAGAAAAGATCGAATTGAACCGATTAACAGAAGAACACTCGGTTCAAAGCTTATACCAGAACCACAGAGAATTTCTGGATGTTAGGTTAAATTTATAATTTTGCGAGTAGTGACATGTTGACGTTAATCTACGATGATGGGTGCGCGAGTACAATGAGGGTGCGACTCGAGTTTGATCAATCTAGCCGGTCGTTTCGCGAGCGGCCCGGATATTTTACGTAATTGCGCAAAGGTTCTAAAATGCAAGAAAGATTTCGATCAGACTTGGCAGGGGACCAAAATGAAAATTCAGCTTGTAAATTCCATTTGTGGCCGGCCACTCTCCATGTTGCGTGAAAATATTAGTGGCTCAATTGCCGGGTCACCCGGTCCGTCTTCCTTCTTGGGAGTTTAGCCGGCCATTTGAGAGAGGACCTAAGGCTCCGTGTTGTTCCACAAGAAATGGTTGATTTGAGAAATATTTTTATATCGCTTATATAAATGAATGAAATGAAAAATATTTTTCTAAAAATAATCTCTTGCACCACTTGAAATAATTAGGTTAGAAGAATGTTTTTGTTATTAAACAAACGCACCCTAAGTGAGAGGAAAATGACATATGAACTTCGCTACTATTCTCCTATAGCTCCACAGAGTTCAACTACCAAAGATATCTTCCAAGTTCAGCCATAATCGTAGATCTCATCAAAACACCAACTCCACCTGCACATTTAATATTTCATAAGGATTGTCAGACACAACCTCCACAATCATGAGGATAAAGCAAAACCACCATTGCTACACCTATTAGGAGATCGAACACGTACCTTGTTAAACTCGGTAATTACATAAACCGTTGGCTCTACAGGCTCTACCTCGCTACAAGCACCATCTGTGTCGATTATCTCACGAGTACCCGCTACCTCAGGAGTTTCTCGTTGCAACTTTACCTTGAGCTGAACACCATTCAAATTCGTATATACACTTCCACAACACTCCTAACCATAAAACACTGGAGACTCGTCAAATGTAACTTCTCTATTGATAACACGTGAATTTAATTCCATGCACCACAATCGATGTGCATAACCTACGAACATGAACTTTTTTGGCCTCCCATCGAGCTTACCATAACATGGTATCCAATATTTTTTTAAAAAAAAAGAATATTGACAAGATTACCTTACCACACTAATTTCACTCTCACAATCACCCGAAAACTGTTATATCAGTAAAACCCGATACCTATATACGCTGGGTGACACATATGCCTGATGCACCCGCACACGTACATAGTTGTATACATAACATAGGCAGCATAAACAACAATATAGCATCTACTCAATCAGAACAATTCAATCTGCCCCGCCTCTTCAAGTTAATTATGTAGTGATTGTCCTATGTGACAGGACCAAATTTTCTTATCCAATTTCTTAAGGCACAAAGACCCGCAACATAGGAATTGAAGGGAAAATTACCAAAAAATGCTCAACCTATTGCAATTGTATCAATTCAATCCTAAATCTTTTTGTTTTGCTCATTGAGTCCTAAACTTTTTGTATTGTACCAATTCAATTCATTTGGCCAATTTTAGCTGAAAATCACTGATGTGGCATGGCCGGAGCAAATGTGGATAATTTTAAATAATATTTTAATATTTATTTTGAATTTTTTGTTTGCTTTTAAATTTTTTCTTCACTTTTTCCTTTTCTTTTTATTTTCTTTATTTTCATTTTTCTTCCCTTCCTTCTTCCTCCAGCCGGTTGCTGAGGTTTGGTGACGGGCCAAAGGCAAGGGTCAGTGACGTTATCCTCACCAATGGCCAGCAAAGGGTGAGCATCGCCAGAGGCGGGCAATGCCGACCTCACCAGCCCTTACCTCTAGCCTGTTCGAGGCCCAATGACCAACTAGAGGAAGAAGAAATGGAAGGGAAAAAAAAAAGCAAAAGAAAAGACAAAATAAGAAAAGTAATCCGAAAAAATAATAAAATATTATTAAAATTCGTCCATGTCCACGCATCACGTCGGAGATTTTCGGCCAGAATTGGCCGGATAGACCGAATTGACACAAATGCAAAAGAACGCAATTGGCCAAAAAAAAGATGTTGAGGACTAAATCGGCACAATTGTAATAGGTTTAGGGCCTTTTTTTTTTTAATAATTCTCTTACGAATCGGGATTGGTATTCAAGAAGGCAACCGAAAGTGCACCTCTTCCGATCGACCGGGCGAGCTCTTTAGAAGATATGATCCTACACAAGGGACCATAAACAAGGGACGATCCGGGAATCCAGTGCCTTTAGATAAAGGCAAATTGACAACCCAAGTGCTGTAGGGAATGATGGTGTAGTGTGCTTTTGAAGACTAATCGCTCTATCCCTCCGGATGTCGCATGGAGTGCGTGGGCTGGCTTAGTGTTATTCTAATGGCATTCCTCCGTCGCGCAAAATGCCAGGCGAAACAGTCACCGACAGCACATCGGGTGTTCCGTGCCGATCTGATAAGCGATCCCGGACCAGCGTTCCCTCTGTTTCGGGGACCAATTTGACTTGGAGACGCTTCGATTGAAAACGGCGGTCGCCTTGTGTGGCGTCGCAAGGGTTTGCTTCCGTGCTCTTTTTCGTGGTGCGACGAAGAAGGATGTCCGATAGTATCGAACGATCGAAAGAATGCGTATGCGGATGTGAACGATCGAATCGGGCAAAGGGTGGATCGCGGAGCCGTAGATCGAAATGCAAAGTTCACAGAAAGGCAGAGAGTGAAGCGAGAGATTCGCGACGAACACATCCCTACTTAGTGAATAAGTGGTTCTCGTATTCCGAATTTGGGGTGCTTTCTCGGACCTCCTCTTTGATGTTTTTTTGTGTCGTGAGATATGTGGTGATCATGCCACAAAGCAAGGTCCATTTTGTTTTTTTTGGAAAACTTATGTTGTGAAAACATTTTCTAGCATTTTTGTCGCTTGAAAAAAATGAGTCGAAAAGCCTATCTTTAATTTAGGAAAATGGCTTTCTCCTTTAAAAAGCCAAAAAATCATTTTCCACAAGTAAACCAAATCCCGGGCGTCGGGGTCCCCCGAGGCCGAGTCAAGAAACCGTCGAAAGCTCAAGCCCAAAACCAGATCTCGATACACCGTGCCTGCTCCAGGACCAAGCCTAGGACCCCACACCCGTCCTTATGTCCAAGCGCTCATGCGCAATAGAGGTGAGCAAAAAAACCATGATCCACCAAATCGAATCGGAACGTATCCAATCAATTGATTCTGGATAGGACCAGCGAGTACCAATCCAGTTCTAGATTCAATTTTCTAGAACCAGCGGTTACCGGTCAATTCGCAGTTCGATGAGAACCAACCAACCGGCCCAACCAAACCGATCCATTTATATAATCAAATGTGTATTCTTTTAATTAAGTCATCTCCATTAAAAATCCAGAGTTTAGATCCATCCATAAAAAAAAAAAAAAAGAGTTCAGACCTAAAGTTCATGTGCGATATGTGTTGTACAATTAGGACATGTGATCCTCGACACCTTTTGAATAACTTGCGATAGGTACTGTCAGAATGATCATTTTGCTATTTTATTCACCTACACTATTACTACTGCAGTTACGTCGACTTGCCCATAGATACCCCTCAATAATGCCACCTCGTAAAGATATCTTTGCCCCTTAAATTTTTTTTTATTGATAATAATATTGAATGCAAACGTGAAGGGAATACACATGCCACAGTCTCAACTTGAACCCTCATCCTTCAATCGCTCGGGATTGCTTCAGTTTCTTTTTTATTGATGTTGGTGCTTAGTAGAGAACCGTAACTGAGATCAACGGGAGCTAAACGGGATCGACGGTTTGTTCTTAGGTGGAGCCATGGATAGGCGTAGTGGTTCATGATTCGCTTTTGCAAACAGTCCTAGTGGGTGATTCGCGATCTAGGGTGAGAGTCACCTATCATGAAACCGATCCACCCTTAATGCGCATGTCTCTCACGCTTTGGACCACCGGCACCAGCCCAGTCCTTAGCGCCCTAACCCAAGCTCCCAACATCGTTTGCTTGGGACCGCGTGCTTGGCAAGTACCCAGCTCTCGTGCCTCGATGCCAACACGCTTCCAGGTCTTTAGCGGTCTCGATAATCTGGACTTTTTTTTTTCCCCTTATAACAAACGTGAAAAATGGACTTCCAATACTTGCAAAATACAAAGGCAATAAACACATCACCGGCATAGCAAAGTCGGCAATAAAATTTCTAAAAGAGTTGCGCAAAAATGTATTCTCGAATCTCTCATTTCTCCAGATATTAAATTCCCGGCCCTGTGGGAAATGGATATCTGTATAAAAGGGAATACTTTTCCTTTTTCTAAACCAAGCAGGGCTGCTTGTTTTTGGTCTTTCTTTTAACAAAAAAGATTTGATTGACTTTTTCATCACAAGTAGTCGGTACATCCACGCCATATTAGCCGTTGTTATTCAACAAATCGAGGGTAAACTCCAAAAATTCCAAACGGTACATCCGCGCACGTTTAACCCGAGCTGATTTTCAGTAATGAAAATTATAAATCGGGACATCCATGCTGCATTTTACTCCAATAAATTTCCATATCACAGAAAATCGCCAAATCTAATATATCCGTGACAACTTGCTCTCTGCTGGCTTCCGTCATACATCCCAGTACAAATTGCGACGTGGAAACGCATGCTTGGCAAACAACTTCAAACGATCATCGTTGAGCATGTGGATCAAGCGGCAGAGGGTCTCATAAAGACGTCGTTTTGATGAAGCCACATCTAAGAAATTAAATGAGATTAAGAAATCACTAAGATTCTGCTAATTTTCATTAAGAGCTTCAAATGTATTGAAAATCGGCCTAAAGTTCCTTT
>JAGVVM010007303.1:0-13020 GCA_019149425.1 Psidium friedrichsthalianum
ACGAAAACGGCTCCCATTTGGCTCGCGAATGGAACTCGAGCGGTGGGTAACTCAGCTCGCGATGGAAGATGTAGGCTCGGTGAGGTGTTGAAGGCAGTGGTGGCAATGGCATGGCAGCGAGCTTGGGTGGCCAAAAATGGATATGAGACAGAACGGTCCACCAAAAGAATAAGGAAGGGGAGGTGTTTCCACGGCCAAGGGGGAAGAAATGGGGAAGAGAGGGGAGAGTGGGCCCCAAGGCCATAAATACTCTAATGCTTTTTGCGGCTTTTATGATAATATTTAAGGGAATTTGGTTTATTTCCAATAAGGGCTAGTTAGTCATTGACTCAATGTTAAGGGCATTTTGATAATTTGCATTTAGAGAAAATGTAATTTTCACAAAGGGACAAAATGGTAATTTCAGACAGAGCAAAAATCGTAAATTTACCTTTAGAGGGGTAAAACAATAATTCACTTTAAGATTTGTCCTAGGACTAGGCTCGACACGAATGATCTTGATGCTGCGATTTAACAGCTTTGATTATCTTCAGCTCACTTTTCCTTGTCCAATATCTTAGATTCCATCCCCTTTTCATTCGAGAAATTCAACGTCGACTGATTGTCTTTAGGAATCGCGAAAATCCAATATCCCATTTCTATGACAGACACTCGAATTTTGGACGTACACATTTATTGTATGGGAGCGACGTCGCAATATAATATAGAATTTGTCAAGTTTCTCACACAAGTTTAAAGCAATTTCTCACTTTCACGCCAAAACCTTAGAATGCCCCCTTCCTCTTTGGATCTCCCTTCTGCTTCTGCACCGATAACAACGACGCATGGGGCTGGCCCGCTCTTCAATCCTCCGCCGAGGGACCATCAGCAGAGTGAACATACATCTGACTTTCCGGGGGAGGATTTCCCTCACGATCCCTACCCCCTCAGCAGCACGCCTCCCCACTTTCCATTCGCAGCCACAGTGTATCGTGAGTTCTTTTGTTTGGCTGATGTAGTGGTGATCTGTTTTCACAAGTTATTGTGTTGTTGACATCTTCTTAATGCTCCTGATTTGGCCCTGCTTACCTATATTTGAAAGTCACAATGACAGAATCCACCGGCGCTCTTGAATAGGTGTCGTCTTACGGAGAAGCCAGAGAAGAGATTTACAGGAACTTTTTCTTGAAGTCAAGTGCTTCATCTACTAGCATTGGGACATAGCGCAACCCTTAGTAGTGCATCAGCTGACCCATTCATGCTGCGGACTACCAACAAAACTTGTGATGAAAGCGGCTAGTATGACATGGAGAAGCCCGGGAGGCTGTGGTTGAGACATAATTTTTGAGAGTAGAGGTCCACAGGGATATTGGCCCATTGGGTTTGAAGATGCTGGGCGCGATGTGCTTGGGTCGTGGTGAAGAAGGGCTACAAAGCATTGAACCTCAGGGTGACAACTTGAAGTTTCTTGTGCAAATTTTTTTTGGTGGAGGGAAGCTTAGTCACTGGCGTTTAATTTGGGTCATCGGCGATAATCCTCCGTCTAATAATCTTTCCGTTGTCTCCTATAACAATGTTGCATTGAATTCCATCCGCATGTAAATTTTTATGGTGAGTTAGTGATTAATTTGACGACTTTTTTTACTTGGTGGCAAAACGATTTCGAGTCTAGCGACTGGCGAGCTGGTCGGTGCAATGATGTCTTCTTGGTTCGACATGGCATAGATGATATTCATCTCCAAGACCATATATAAATGCTGGCCTCGAGCATTAGTTCGCTACTAGAGTTCCATCTAATGACCCAATTACGTGCACTACAGGCTACCATTATACGAGCTATAAATTCTAGGATTCTATGTTTCACCACACCACAACTCTATAATTGCTTGATTAAAGAAAGACAATATTAAACATGGCTCGAAATTTAGACCCAAATTCGGTTTGATCGACTTGAGATTGAAGTTCAAGACATCCTGAGCAAGCGTCGTGATTAAAGAAAGATAATATTAAGCCAGACCTCAGTTAACTGGGTCCTAATGTCGGAAATGAGCAAAATGGGTGTCCAATATACTGCAGGTATGAGTTTCAAGACCAGATGTCTGAAGTTCGAATGGGCGTCCGACCAAAGCTGAACTGAAACAAACGCATCCGTACGCGAATGGTTCCTCCTTATATGCAAAAATGAATAAAAAAACCGTATTATTTATTTGGTAAGGTAATCAATAGTTGAGGCTGTAATACAATTATCAACAAACGGAAAACCTATCCAATCCACGATGCTCTGTTAATTATTCAGCAAAAGCTTATACATTCCCATCACGATGGATGCATTCTTCTCAGTTTGGTGAAATTCTATACAGATTAAATTACCTACTTCTCATTCTTGATAGTGGATTAAAGCCGCCATCTCATGACGGAGAGCGAGTTTAAATGTAATGCTAAAGGAGGACCGACGGTCCACAAATGGCTTGGGTTTGTCCAAACCATACCTCACTCGCCACTAGCCTATTAGGGCCAACTAAGAGCCAAGTGATATTTGAGAGAATATCCAGCTTCCAACGCAATAAGAGATTTAAAATCGGGGACTTGATTACACTAATTGCTTAACTGGTGCCCTTCTCATACCCTAACCTGATTCATTTGTTTACCTAAGATATTTATGCGACCTTTAACCATTTTATTACCTTATGCCACTAACGATGCCGATCGTGCAGGAGTGTGCAATTAATACAAACTTAAACCTATTCCGATTGGAATCCGAATTTAGCACCCAACTTCAATCCAGACTCTATACACCATCAGAACATGAACAAATATTTCACAATCAAAAGCACTTGCTAATCACCAGACCTCTGCTGCCGTTTGGCTCCGGTCATTGGTCAGCCATTGTCGACCACCGCCGTCACAACCGACCATTCGTCATTTACGGCCACGGTATTGCAGAAATGTACAGCAAATGAACCAAAGGCTTATAACAGCAAGAAAGACTCACTCTCAGACACCTATTTCTGGAGATCATCAAACGTGACATCCACTTCAGTCCATTCCACGTCGGCAATCACCGAAGCAAACAAATGCGGAAACGAAGCAAACAAAACTCATTCAGATTTCAGCGACCATGAAGTATATCAAATTCTAACACACTTAAAATATAAGAAAGATGAATCTTATTAGATCTAAATCAAGAAGTATGAGTTTACAACATCATATTTCTCTATCAGACATTCACATAAGAGGTTTAGAATTCCATGGATAACAAACATCGTACTCTCCGGAGTCACTAAGCCTACAAGGACCATCAGGCGAGATCCTCCAAATACAAATTTCGCAATAATGCCAGTCCCTATTTCCCTTATATATATCAAACCACTCAAATCGACCCGGCCACTTAAAGCTGCAAAAGAATAATGTCCTCCCGAAGGGATTAGGGTTGAACGAGAATCCCCAGTTGTTTGTTATATAATGGATTCCAAGATCGTCATCCTTGGACTTGCAATGAACTACTAGAGTAGTTTCAGCCGGCAGATTGTTGTTGATCTGAACACGCGTCCTGCCCATTCCAACATAGCAAGTTACGAACAAAAGGAAAATGAATATGAGTGGTGTCTTCATCATTGTGGCGTTCAGTGTTCCGATAGCAACATCCTTAAGCTATTTAAGGGTGGAGAATTTACAATAGTGGAGCTTGCCAACTTGCACAACCCATATTACCTTTTATTGTTCTTCTTATCTACTCTGGGATAAGAATTGTCACGTAAGCCCAGCTACAAATCAAGTGTTTTTTTTAATGACAAAATGTTTGGTAATCCTAGATATATTGAGAAGTTATACTAGCATTATGTATCCAAAGGTACTGATTTATCTTTCATAGGAAAAAATTTGGAGATATCAATTAAATCACAAGCTGATTCTTGGAAATGTTAATCAAGAAATTGACAACTCTTGCAGTATAATTATCTCTTAATTATCTTTTTTTTTTATTGTTGTATTGTTTCCTTACGAATTGTAACATTTGCAATATAGTGGAAATCATCTCAATAATGATATCAAGAATCAAACACCTTTGTTCTTTTAGTATCAACACTTTAACGAACTCTTTTCAGGGGGGAAAAAGTTGAGATTGACAAATAGTAATTGGCTTGTCTAAATGCTAAAAGGAAAAATTGTACAATCTCATTTTGATTTTGTGAGAAAATTGATCAAATGATCCTTCGTATATCTCCAGAATTATTTGTAAGTTCTATGCCAAATCTTTTGCAATTAGAGATCCAGCTGTCATTTTGCTAAATACGACGAAGAGGGAAAGAGAAGTGGCATAAGGAAGTTTCTCGCACTCCTAAGCATTCGCCACCTACCCCTGTTGTGTCGATTTGGATTCGGATACCCTTTTGTTGAAGGTAAATTTGGATACCCACTCGGCTCACACAAATTGATTGCATATGAGAAATAGAATCGCTGACAAAAGAGGACGTTGAATAATTAGTGATAGAATATATTGGTTTTTCTTATATCCTTTTATGGTAATTTAAGCAAATTAGCCATGGTTGCTTAATCGAGATCTGTGTCATTAATAAACATCTTAAATTTATTAATTGTGCACCGATAATTGATTCATATTTTAAGAGTCGAAAAAATAACTAAATTAGTATATATAACATAGACATTTATAAATTCTATAAACAATTTAATAAGATGCAATTTTGAGTAAGAATTATGATCTTGGAAATAAAAATATTATTTTCCAGTGCAAGTGATGATCCTTATGCATAAGAAGTTACAAATTCCGAGTTGCTTTATTTAAATAAAAATGACATTCAAATATAGATCATAACTATATGACATTGCATTATAAAATGCAAAAGTCAGTTTTAAATATTTAGTACCTATCTCAGCACAACATATATAATAAAATATCACATCTTTCATTTTTGAATAAAATCGCCTATCATTTAGACAAGTAAATAGATAAACAAAAAAATAAAGAGACACTTGATACTTATCAAATCGACAGATTTGTGTGAGATTAAGGTGATAGGTTCATCTGGTAGATGCGCATCGCTAATGCCTTGAATTAAAATGGATCGTACTATTCTAATAACTATGTAAGCAATTTATGATGGAACAAATAAACAAATACGCGAAGAAGAGGAAAGCTTGGATGGATGCTTACAGAAGTTCCGTCACCACACCCTCTCTCATGAAGCTCTAAAATAGCCTATCCACTAATTAAATTATTTTTGCATTTTGCAAGTGGGTTGTTGCGAGATGTCTAATTATTCAAGTAGTAATGATGGTATCTTGTATCTAAATTGGCATCTTGTATCTAAATTGGCGGCTCACCTTTTCTAAGTACTAGGGAAGAGGATTAAAACATGCCATTGGGAAACTTTATTGAGATAAAATTGGGCTATCTAGAATGTAGAGGAGGTTAGATGGGCAGTTGGTTATATGGACGGTAGTTAGAGGGGTTAGCTCTCTTAAGGTCCCCAATTCAAGGATCCATAAAGAAGAGGATCAAGTTGACCCTTGCGAACAGCTTGATGCGCTATGTTCTTTCAACGCTTTGAGCTAAATGCGACAAGAGGAAAGAAAATTCATGGATCGATCCCATCGTCTTCACCTCGTAAGAACTAAGAGATCACCTCAAGGACTCCTTTGACATTTAAGGGCCACAGACCATCCATAGAATCTTGTTTAATAAGATCTTACTTTGGCAAGCCACACATTGCACACTTAGTTTGCAATTTTTTTTTTGTTTTGAGAAATCTTATTTATGCTATAATTTCAATTTGTTGACTCATTTCATTTCATGGTTCAAGAGTTTAAATAAAATGGTGGATTTTATTATTCATTTTCGAAATCCAAAAACATTTTCAGAGAACTTCTCGGAAGATTTGTTAAGTGCTCAATCAATTACTTTCCTGGAATGCTAAAAGAAGATTAATGGATTTACATTTTTTTTTTAGTATACTATTATGCTATACTTTCACTGTGGACTTGATTCTTTCGATGGATACAATCGCACAACAGGGTTTCCATCCCGTGCAAAGCAGCAAAATCCTTTACTCTAAATATAATTGATCAATAGACACCAACAAAGAATCTATGCATTTTCAATGTAAGAAGAATAAGTTTAAGTTCATGGCTATCTAGTCAACCAGCCATGTTCAAGTAAAAAAGTCAGCGTCACTCAAGTAAACATTTATATTTATATTTATATTTATATTTATATTTATATTTATATTTATATTTATGTCATTTAAGCGATCACTTGAAAAGTTATAACACCAAAATGAGTGTTGTACAAATGTTATCACATTCTTAGTGTCCCTTCAGTGTCAAATTTGTTATGCTTTTCATGAGTTGTATTCAGTGAAATTCAATGTGAGAAAAAGTAAATGAAAGTGAGCATATCGAAACATCCTTTTCTTTCACTCAAGATCTTTATTTTATTTGAGCACAATTCCGAAAGTTAAGTAAAGAGCGTGTTGAAGATCCCGATTGAAGATTCTACTCTGACTAATTGAAGATCACATTTGGAGATTGATGAGGATCGGTTCTGTATTTTGGGAAGATAAAAATCCTATCTATTTATATCTTCTCTTTTGTCTGTCTTGTCAATACTATAAATGTATAGTGTTACAATCCATAATATACAAAATACACAATTGTATTTCCTTGAAACCTTGTTCTTCTTCATTATCTTTCATGGTATCAAAGCGGCAATTCCTGACCTAGCTTCTGCTACCGTTTCTTCTTGATTGCCTATCCTGCTTTGCTTTCTCTTGTTGCTGCAGTCTGCTTGCAAAACTTAAAACTTGTAATTTTTTTTAACCATGAAGAAAGCAACAACTCACCAAGAATTCTGGTGTGGACGATATGCCTCTCGAAATTCCTAAAGATGCTACTAATGAAAGCACCCTCGCCATAGAAGATCAATCCAATCAAGGAAATCATTTTCAGGCACAGCCTGTTCAATGGCAGTACTATTAGATCAACTAGGGGCAACCCATTCCAAGCTAGCCATCCAGTTGATGCATATGCTTGGTTATTCAGTCCCATGGTACTATGGGCCTATTTAGTGCACTTTCCTTGGGTCATCATTGCCATCTACTGAAGAAACGTAGGGATACACGCAACTCGAGGGAGGCCCACTAATCGAAACTGAGTATAGCGACGAGTTTTGGGGCGGATTTGTACCCGATTCCTCCACTCGGCTACCAAGTTATCTTCCCTCATCCAGTTGGAATCAATGGCAGCCAGCCAGAGATCAAAGATCCATTGTACACATCGTTGGCAGATGGACTCGAATTGCGACTTATCAGCCTCTAGCTGGCCGGACTCGAACATTATTCAGCCTAGGTGAGGAACTTCTGGCAAGCATTAGTCACAAAGGATAAAGATGGTTTCCTTGACAGTATAATCACAATCCTGACCAATGAGCGATAGCACCGCCACTAGCGAAGGTGCAATCAATTGATGAGACAATGGATTGGAAACTGCCTTACGATCGAAGTAGCTGCCGGATTACCACCAACCAAGGACAAAAACAATGTGGGCAAACATACAAGAAATGTATGGAAAGCTCGATCGAGCAAAACTTTTTTCACTTATGCAGGTTTTATCGAAACTTAGACAAGGAAACCAATCGGTGACAAGCATTTTCAACCGCTTATTAGCGCTATGGAACGAAATTGAAGCAGTTGAAAAAACCCTCATCGGTCCAGAAAAAACCCTCCAGCAATACTGAGAAATACGTGATCGAGAGAAAGCTACTAGATTTTTACTAGTACTGAACGAATAGTACTTACCCTTTTGAACTCAAATTCTTGTGATGGAGCCATCGCCAACCCTCCAGCATATTTCCAGCTAGCTGTTCAAGAGGAAAGCTAGCGATTGGCGACGGCGGGGGAAACGCAACACGGTGAGAGAGTAGCCCTCTTGGCCTTCTTACCTCACGGCACGGTTGTTGCGACCCGAAAGAAATTTTTATCGAGTGAACGGATTATTAGGTTAATTAAATTAACTAACCTAACGCGGACCCTCCCAAGTCCTACCGAATTGCAACTTTGGTTTTTGTTTAAATTATTTTTAATTTTGGAGTCGCCACTAATCGTTCTTGGTAGGTCGATTAGAAACCTAAATAAATTAGTGGGAGAACTAATTTATTTTTGCGAACCAGAGAAAATGAGTTCGGGGACTTGGTTACGCTAGATTACTCTAACGCCCTTTCGGTACAAATTTCATGACAAATCATTTGGGGTGATTAGGAAAGATTTGGGTCAAACTGACCAGAAGGGTAAAATGGTCATTTTTTTTAAGGATCGGGACATGAAAACAGGTCAAACCAGTTGAATGTGGTCATTCCTTATTTCCCACAATTTCTGAGGATTTTTCGGAATTTTCCGAGGCAATTTGCCCATGAGGGGCAAAACTGTCATTTTGGAAAGATCGGGAAGTAAATTCATTGAAAATAGGATTGGTCAGTCGAAATGACCCCGTTCCCTGATTTTTGTGGGCCTTTGAGGATTTTTGAACATTTTTTTTTTTTAGCAATTTTTAGAATTTTTTTTTATTTTATTCTTATTCATTTTTCATTTTTCTAGGATTTTTTTTATCGTTTTGAAAAATTTTAAAAATTTTTATTATTATTATTTTTTATTTTTATTTTTTATTTTTATTCCGAGAATTGTTATCTGGAAGCCCAACCCATCAAAGTAGCGAAATGAGTAAAGGCTTAAAGCCTAAACGAAGCCCTAAAAAAGAACGAAGCCCAGATTATATTATCCTTATTATTATATTATTATTTTTTTGTCTTTTTCTCGCTTTCTACTTCCCATGGTTACGTGCGAAGGCAGAACCTCTGTTCTCTTTTGTGTTGTTTTCTTTTATTTATTTTTATTTCTTTTCCTTTGTCCTTTTTTCTAGACCATCATCTTCACCTGACTTCTTCTTTACAAGAATGATGAACAGAAGTTTCAATGCTTTAGAAAGTCGCAATCTACACTACCACAGGAGGAATGAATGACTTACTTGAATAGTTTCAATTGCAAGACGTCAGCTGTTCGGGGCTGCGAGTCGCGGTTCCAACGAGATTCGCACGCAGTTTGATCGCACTTGACTAAGGAACTCCGATGGCCTAGCCCGGCTCCTCCTGACTATCGCGCGAGTTCGAGGATGCCGGATGCGAGCTAAGGAACTTGGGTTGATGTCCACCGCAGGTGTTGCGTTCTCCTGCGCCCGAATCAATTCCGAGAAATGCTTGGTCGGTTGGTCGCCATCTTTTTCTCAAGGGCAGCTCACATGACAGCGAGAGGAAGGAAATTGGACTAACTTTACTCGGACAATGCAGGAGGATGAGTACATCCACAGGCTCATTCTTGATTTCTTCTGCTTCGCCGGCCAAAACATCGCGTGCATGAGAACATTCCTGCATGTCCCGACCGTCGTCGGGAAGAGCAACACCCATGATTTAATCCCATCGACCACGGGACTCCATGAGCAGGGGATTCAGTTCGAGCATGTAGACACTGGCAGCCTTGTGGACATCTCTTTTGCCAGCGGGGTCCTGAGGCTCCCTGTGATTGCAGTAGAAGACACCATTGAGTCCATGTTCCTCAACCTGATCGCGTTCCAGCTTGAAGCAGAAGTCGGGTGAATGTCGAATTGCTCAACGGCACCACCAGAGTTGAACATGTTGAGCAGGCCAATTGGAGCAAAAGAGATGTTAGACGCAATTTCCTTCAGTGCAGAGAAGTGGGAAAGCTCGTACTCCAGAACCTCGAGAGTAGCAAGGACAGATGCACCTTTCAGCAGCCGAATCACCTCTCCTGATCTGTAGCAATAAACAATAGTCTCTCCATTCCGATTTGGACTAGCCACTTGGGAAACGAGGTCAGCATCCGTGGCATGGACAGAGCCGATAAGGGTACCAGGTGATTCATCAAGGGCGCGGGTTTTCTTTACAACCTTGCACCAGCCAGCACCTTGGCAATTGAGTACTCCGACCACTCCAGTGCATTTATTCAAGTTCCATATCTTGAGCAAACTAATTCCATCCCATGCTGGATCAACGAAGAGAAAATCATGC
The DNA here is from genome assembly GCA_019149425.1 of Psidium friedrichsthalianum. NCBI lineage: Eukaryota > Viridiplantae > Streptophyta > Magnoliopsida > Myrtales > Myrtaceae > Psidium > Psidium friedrichsthalianum. The sequence continues at coordinate 10,070 of JAGVVM010007303.1, forward strand.
GTAGGCTTACCAGGCAGTTGCGCACGTAGAATGGGTCCATCTGGTGAGACAAGCTTCTTCAAAAGTTCAAAGTTGTGGTTGCCTAGCTTGTCATTCACGTATATTGCGCAACCTCCAACAGCACGAGCAGCACCATGGTATTCTGCTGCTGGATGAAGATTATGGAATGTATCCCGGTCAGGCTGCATGAACTCTCCAAGGAAAAGCGTATTATAAGCCGCAGATTAAGTATGTATGGTGTGGGACATTGGGTTTTTCGAGCAAAAGATAAGGGACAATGAAGGGGATGGACTTTGGAGCGGGGAAGATACTTAGGAATGACATGAAAATGGGTACGTAACATATGACCCACATGGAGAGTTCAGCTTGAAGGGCGAACAAGAGTATCTTAGCATCATTTAGGAAGATAAATTTCCAACCACTAACGTGCGCATGCACTGCAGTATCCATGTACTCCACAGTTGTCCTTTCGAGCCAGCCTCCAGATTCCTCAAGAGTTTTGATCCTCCAGACACTAGCTTCCACATAGATCTCATAGTAGCATCCAACAACAAAAGCAATTGTGAGGACATCTCCAATTCTTTTCAACTGCTTTACACCCTTCTTATGTGACTTGAAACGGCTTAGGACTGGATCTGGTGCCAGAAAAACTTTCTCGCGAGACTCTGGTTCGACGTGAAGGATAAGAGGGCGGCATACACGAGCATGAAGAGGCGTGCCTAGGTTCGCCGCTTGTTCATGATCTTGAGAATCTTATTTCGCTAGAGATCTTGCGTGCGGGACGCGACTTGACACTCCTTCCTCAGAACCTGAGAATTCCTATCTTGTCCATATCATCCATGTTCTCGAAAAAAATCTTGCTTTAATTGTTTGCATAGCCTCTTGACGATCCTCTTCAAGAGCTCGTTGATGTTGAACGACTCTGAAACGGTGGCCCAGACATGGCAAAGCGTTCTGCATGAGAAATAGCCTCCCAGGAATACAATAAACCTTCAAACCATGAGTCACGTATCTCACGCCAGAACGATTTCTATATGCACGTGTCCTCACCACAACCCTGTATCCCAGCTTCAAGATAAAGGAGCAGTTCACCATCGTAGCCAGGGAGTGTGGTGACCTTTGATCACCAGGCGAAACGAGAGAAGAGCCAAGAAGTCCACATCTGCTTCGATCTATGGGTAGACTCCCTTGTCCACGCACATCTTTCACTGGAATCCTCTAATCTTCATCTCTTTTACGTCTCTTCTAAGTTGAGAAATCCTGATCCGTCATCTCCGGCGAAGACCTTCGCATCCACGCCGGGCCCATCAATAACAATGCCTTCATCATAATCAAGGCCGACCATCGCGTCACGTCATCATCGTTGCATGGCTCGACGAAACCCTACGTGCGGAGCGTGTACTACCCATACCAGGACAAGAAGCCCTACGTGGACATGTTCACGGGCTCGCACTAGGTAGTCATCGTGGTCTGCCGGAGGGGCTCCCCGGTCGTGGACAAGCTTGTTGGCATCGCCCGGATATCAGTGTCGAACTTCGTCGGAGACTACACGCCGGAGAATTACTTACGTTTCTTGAGTTGCAGGCTGAGCGACGCCAAAGGCCAGCACAACAGGATCATCAATATCTCGGTTAAGGTCATCATGTCATCCTTCAAAAGGGACTGTTGCGTCATTTTCATTTTGGGCAACCCTCCCAAACGAGGTCAATGGTGAGCCGGAAGAAAAGAGCTGAGGGAATTTACAGGAGTCCAGCTTCGCCATCGGCTCCTCCTTGGTGAGAGGCCATTGAGATCATCTCCGACTTTCGCTCTCATAGCGAGTGAGACCCGTCATGCGAGACCCGTAGGAGTCTCCATCCCCTTCTTTTTGCCGAACTCTCGAGCTGTCGGCTCTCTCACTCAGCTCTCCCCGGAGGATTGGTTCCCTGGGAGCCATCTTCAGTCTTCCTCCCCATTCTGTTTTAGTTTTGGCTATGCATCACCCTGCACTCCACGTGGGAACTTCTCTTGTCTCCAATGGATGACACCAACCCACATTTCCACCAACTCAAACCTCTTCACTAATCGCCCGTGACATGGTCTTCAGATCAGATTTTTTTCTCTCCATGATAGGATCACGTATGTATTGGTCAAGATGACAAGGAGACTACCCTCACCTCTGTTCCGTTGATCCACCGTTCTGGGTCGAATAGCTGGTGGTCCAGTCTTCACCTCCTCAATGACCGTGGGCTCGAGATTTCCCAACACAGCGCATGGGACCTGTTTCCCCCCGCCCTGGTCTCGCTGGAGAACGTGCTTGTTTCTTAGGATCTGGACCGCTTCCTACACCAACGGTCGCGTTCTCCTCATCCGACAAGGGCCTCTTCTTAGGCCGGTCCCATTTCCTAGGCAGCGCCAGATCCATCGGTCGAACCCGCAAACCCCTTGCCGCCAATTCAGATCCCGAACGTTCCCGCACCTCCGGATTTCAGCAAAGCTTCCGTTCTCCAGCGGACGACAGTGGCAGCGATGCTACCTCCGAAACGACCCCCGAGATTAAGGTTTGCACGCCTCCTTTTTACGTGGGATCCCTGCCATTGAAGCATCGGGCTCCAACCAAAGAGAGACCCCTGCATCCCCTTTTTGCTGGTCAAAGTCTCTTTCTTTTACCTGTGCTAGCTTGGAAGACCGACCCCCCACGTGTTTTCCACCTACTTTTGTTCCCAACTACTCAGGCTCCCGATCGGTGTTAGAAGGTCTCAGATCTCCACGTTCCACCTGACATTCAATAACATATCTTCCGCCAGCCTCCCTAAAGAGAATGATAAGAAGACACTACGTTAGCTGGATGCCCTTTATTATTATTATTTTTTTTTTAGCCTCCAAGTGAAGTGCCATCATTTTGTCGGGATGATTGCCCTGCACGATCTCGCTTTGGCTTTACGCAGATGAAGACTTCACGTTGTCATATT